>JAUELF010160492.1:0-24917 GCA_031471495.1 Clinocardium nuttallii | reverse complement strand
AAAGCAGCCAGTTGCTTGGAAAGAATGTTGTATGTTGTACTGGTGTGAGAAAACCAGGAAACATATGAGTAGGTGAAGTGACCGCCGTGATATGACTGAGAAATTGTTCAAAACGGCGTTAAACCCCAATCAATCAATCACTGATCGTGTGCCATAAGTGCAGATGTCTGAACACCACGTTTCACAACAAACTTACTCTGCACGAAAGCCTCATGGACTGATGGGTGGATTTCTGGAAGTTGTGCCATATGTTACAATCGGGCATATTTGTGTGATCGAAGGCAAAAAAAACATGGGCACATATCACTGCAAGCACTTAAGATAAAAGGCCAATCACCAACTCATTGACCACGGACGAATCAAGAGTTAATTGACAGTTAATCTCTCACTGTTATCCAGTAGCACATTGTTGGAGCATTACTGATGAGTCTATTTTCATCGGATTCGTGATACCAATAGCCCCCATGACAGTTATCGTCATATGCCTCGAAGTTCTGTTCATGGAGCCAAGCAATCATGAGCGTAGACATGCTATGCTTGTCAGCCAGGAGGTTTGACGAAATGACTATTTCCCGAGCATGTTCATCAATGTATGACACGAAGGAAGATAGACGGTTGCACCCATAGAGACATCCGTAGTGAGAGGTTGGCGCTTTATACCCATATTTTGATTAGTAGTATGATTGGTTATGGTTACGGCAGTGCCATTAAGCTCAATGCGACCAGACTAATCGATGTTATCAACTATGCCAGTTGTAAAGTCACATCGCTTAATGTTTGAAGGCACACCAACTCCATGGTCCGTAAATAGCAAGAACGCTTGCTGACCTCCATGCTTCGATCATACGACACAGATATACCTATGGAATGAAGTGTTAATGAGTTTGTGTCGATCATTTGCATGAAGTTTTAGTCCGTCATAGACTCTGGTAAAGTTTGGTAGTATTGCATGTTTATTTTGCACATTGTTGCACTCTGAACTAGTTACTAATTGTATCTTCGTCCACTTGCACGTCTACATAACTCGTTAATAAATATATCTAGAAGCCTTAGAAGAGGTTTTGCAACCGGTTCAATCAAACAGCTGGTTTAAACGATCTGTTGAAACAAATTTGTTGCTCATAAATGTATTTTCGCAGCATGATTCCTACTTTAACTATTTTCTCAGCCTCATCTTCGTTACCCTTATTATTTGCTGTCAGTGCCAAATGTAAGCCAACTATTCAAGCTTCATGTCCAAGCTTCTCTTAAAGATGTTCCTTTAACCTTGCTTGGCGTACTACATTCCAATCCAATCAGAGCCCACTTGCTCTCAAATCGGCAAGCTTAAATGTAGAATGTTTGAACTCTGCGAATGATACAAGCTCAGCAATTTCCAAGGGCTTATATGTGTAAATATTTGTAGAACCTTTCTCTGTATTGTTAGACTTAGATTTAGCTGCATGAGCATCAATGTATACCAGCATGTGTGATAATACAATCTCCAACCACGGCATCCTCTACATTTATTACACTTGTTAGCCGTTTATGAACCACCCAATTCTTGGAATATATAGACCATTTATAGAGTAGTGGTTCTTTCCACAGTTAAAGAAGTAGACTCTTCACACTCAAAAGTTCCTATGTTATCTTGTCAAAAGCTCTCTGTACAATATGTGAGCGGAAATGACCTCGACATCCAGTAGATTACAGAAATTCTGTGATGAATGTGGCCTAAACGTTAATTTAAATAAAACAATTTTTTTTAACAAAGCTGGTAAATCATTAAGTAAGACATTCACACTTAATGGAACTCCTCTGGAATGTGTCAAATCAATAAAGTATCTTGTCATTCTGTTCTCCTGTTCTGGTTCCTTCACTTGAGCACAGCATGAACTATATAACAAAGCAAACAATTTAAGGCATTAAGGAAACTTAAAATAAAGTTTATTTCACTGCAACCGTCATTAAGCACGTGCGTTTGAACCCATTTGGTTATAACTATGGGGTTGTTATTTTAATTTGAAGCTGAAATTATACTTTTCTGTGACTTTGTAAAACTAGGTGTTTCCCGCAGAAAACCAACATTTTTCAAAATATATCCTTGGTGTTTAAAAATCCAGCTCCAAGTTTGCTGCGATGAGTAAATTGGGTCGCCTCCCTTTCACCCTTGATATATTTAAAAGTACCATTAAATATTGTGCTAGGTAGGAACAAACTACTATTTCACTATTGAAAACTGCTTGTTTTGAAATCAAAATGTGACATAATCAAGAAGTACGCACTCGGTACACATATTTATTGCAACATGTGACATTCCAAAGTACAAACCACACACACTGAACAATAAACTTAAAAAAACATCGTTTGAATTTTATAAAAAAAAGTATGGGTGGAAGCATGGAACAAATTGATAAAGGAAAATGGCAATCTCCGCACATATTTACAATTCAAATGTTCATTTGAACGTGAACAATATTTAGATGATATAAATGAAATAATATGCAAAATACAGAATCAGTAACCATAAATTTAAAACTGGAACAGGGCGACACACTAAACCATGTGTGTCACTTAGATTCTGTAATAAATGTTTCTCAGATGATATTGAAGATGAAATACATTTTCTTATGGAATGTTCGTTCTATAAGAAAAACGTTTCCCGATCACGTCTTCAAAAACTGCCCACCCTTGAAATATTGTCTTGTCACTCATGATAACACTAATGTTGATAAGTCTGAAATTGGTACACCACAAGTATTTTCACACATGTATAATGTGACGAAGAAAGTGTTGAAACCACTTCTAAGTAACTTGGTGTTATGACTAAAAATCACAGCTTCTGAAAATACATATAAAGTATGTGGTTCTCTATGGACACTGTATGCTATTTCAGTGAATCATACTTCTTGGTCTAAGCCTAAGTCACACCAAACTTGTTCTCAAAACGTACAAACCCGTCCTTAAACAATCGTCAAACGGTTTATGGTATGACTAGAACGTATAGGTCTGACCGGATAATGTCTATAATGCGACCCTAGTTAACTCATAAATAGTTATAGATACTTATCGTCTTTATCCCGGCTGCAGTCCGTTTATATGATGTTCAAAATGGGTAAAAGTGCCAGTTACCCTCATGGGGACACCGTTTCAAAGCAGTCCAAGCTCGTATGCAGTCAGTTTAAGCCCGTTCAAAACTAATTCTATTTCGTTCCTTATACGTCAAGATTCGTTTTAACAGACAGTTTAACCAGTTCTGACTACGTCCTCATCTCGTGGCTAGTATATTCAGAACGTAGTTGCAGGCAATGCCTGGCCTGACAACGATATAACCTGTACGTGTTTACCAGTCCTCATTATCGTGCGCCGCTTCAAGCTGTTAAGATAAAGTGTGACAAGCGTCGTAACTATAGTTGATATCAGACTCCAATGAAGAGAGGAACCAGAAAGATGGGGCGTGTTAAAGTAGCCAAGATCGCCAATCTCCTGCTCAACTGAGGCCCAGCCAGATCAATATCAAGTTACTGAACCCCCTGAGCCTGCCTGTGAGTCTAAAATAAACGTAATGAATGGGATTTATCCCCTGTATATCCTGATCACTCAGCCTCAAATTCAGAGAGTCGGATGTTGGACGATGATGGAGGACATAGTCATAAGCCCGAGAGGAAAACCCAAGACACACACAAATGTGTCCATACATAAAAAAGAAGCCATGGTTGCCTGGCTCAAGACCCATGAAGTTTTCCATAACAAGAAGTTTTTACGACCACCAGTCTGGCTCATGAGTATGTAGTTTGCAATCATTTCTTATCTTGTCAATTGACGGCCGTAGTATGTCTTCATATGGTATGAGCGAAAGCCAGAAGCGTCATCTCCCAGCAAAAAATAGTTAAAGTCCTAGACATCATTGGGCAACGGTGAAGGAGGAGGAAATACTATAGAGTCATCTTCTAAGCATTCTCTCAAGTCTGATTGGTTGTAAATCCAAAAAACAAACTCATCTATCAACATGAACTTGTAAAATGTGTTTACCAGGCCAATTATGAATAAAAGCCCGCTTAGTTGTGCTAAAAGGTACCCAAAGTTACAGTTTTGGGAAGCTTTCGGATAGCAACAAGTTTCCCGTCTAGAGCACCACAGTCATATGGGGCCTTCTATCGCATAGTGAACTCCTCCGCATTTGGTTACCATTGATCTCTGTCAACAAGACATGTGATAACTTCAGTATTGAGTTCAATCACCAGTGCATCACATACTTCTCTCACCATTAAGCAGATGGTGTTCATGGCTACCCAGCAATCATATTGAAGAGTGGAATTCGGATCTCATGTTGCCAACTGACGCCATAACTACTTCTTCTTTGAACTATGATATATAAGTCTAAGAACAAAATGATGCGCTTTAATATGTGTGTACATTTTTCACGTTTCTAACAATACAGAGGTACGTTTGCTATTCAGTCCAAATCAATGTCGGCTGTATATTTTGCAGTATTCAATAGCTCTTAGCTCACATGAGCACGAAGTGACAAAACTGAATCATGTATATGTCTTCTCCCCGTCGATAACATATTTTCCACTGTCAATTTTGGTAATAGTTTCACAGCAAGCTTTCTCTCAAAGTCATCTACAAAATTCCTTCAATTTAAGGGGGTCCATGAATAGGTATATTTTACAGAAATTGTTCACTTTATAAAATGAATGGTTTAAATGAAAACAAAACCAGGTAAATTACCAGAAATTACAGAAATGAATCCCTATATAAAGGGTACTGGTTTAAACGAAGACACAACCAGTTATATTACAGGAATTATTCATATCATAAAGTGTTTTGGTTTAAATGAAGACAAAACCAGTTATATTACAAGAATTATTCACGTTATAAAGTTTACTGGTCTAAACGAAAACGATACAAGTTATCTCGTATATATGTACTGTTATGGTATTTCATCATGTGTGTAATAGTCTTATAAACAATCAGTTTCTATGTGAGTTGCTTCAATTTTAATAGTGTTAAGATAAACATCACTTTGTCTGTTTTTAGTTCTTTAGTGAAAGGGTAATATCTATACTATATCCTGATCATATTTTCAAATCATGGACTACGGAATTATATTTTGTTTAGATAGTATACAATGTATGCACTTTGCAATCATTTTGTTTATCATTGATACCCCTGCATAAATTCAGTTTGTCACGCTTAAAACAAAATCGGTACGGTTTGTCACTGCTTATTTCGGATTAAGACAGTTATATCACAACCCCGGTCCATACAGTTTGTAACGGTTATTAGAAGACAGGCTCTGATTTTTAATTTAACATGGGAAATATGTTCATGCAGTCTTGATTAAATTGTTCTTTATTTATTGACTTATTATATAATCGATAACAATCTATAGTCCAATCGTAAGACGACTGTGTTTTATTTTAGTTTCCTCACATGCAATTGGTTTATGGCTGTTGGTTATATAATTCACTAAGCCATGCTCCTATTTAAAAGCATTTTTATTTTAACAAACGTGTGTAACACACTGAGGGTATGAGGTTAAAGATGTTAGATATATTAGATTCAGCGCGTCTATATACGGGTCTTACTAGTGTATACGGCGCCAGCCCTATATTATATAATGCATGATTTAGACACGCTCAGAGAGAGAGATAGAGAGAGATAAAATGAGAGAGAGAGAGAGAGAAAAGAAGAGGCTAAATGAGGCTCGGGGTCTGGAGGGAGTCGTTTAGACTCTCTCTCTCTCTCAAGGGTTAACCTTAGAGTTATATCTTAGAACTTACCTATACAATAAAAGGAATGCACCACTATACGATCATCTTATTTATTTACCTGTGTTTTCCACATGGACAATATGTTGTAGCTGGCCAGAGTGCTACATAGGTTATTTGCTGACGCGACCAAAGTGCTGCATAGGTTATTTGCTGCCGCAATCAGAGTGCTACATAGGTTATTTGCTGCCGCAATCAGAGTGCTACATAGGTTATTTGCTGCCGCGACCAGAGTGCTACATATGTTATTTGCTGCCACGACCAGAGTGCTACGTATGTTATTTGTTGCCGCAACCAGAGTGCTACATATGTTATTTGCTGCCGCAATCAGAGTGCTACATAGGTTATTTGCTGCCACAATCAGAGTGCTACATAGGTTATTTGCTGCTGCGACCAGAGTGCTACATAGGTTATTTGTTGCCGCGACCAGAGTGCTACATAGGTTATTTGTTGCCGCGACCAGAGTGCTATATAGGTTAATTTCCTGCCGCGACCAGAGTGCTACATATGTTATTTGTTGCCGCGACCAGAGTGCTACATAGGTTAATTTCCTGCCGCAATCAAAGTGCTACACGTGGAGCATGAGCGTATGCGCACATATTATATACGAAGTGGAGTTACATTGTTCTATTGGCATATGGTTTGACTACTAAATTATTTTAGAGATAAGAAAATACATGTATCTAAATCCTCCTTTTGCCATATTGAAGGTCAAGCTCCTATGTCGGAGAGGTGACCCAATATGAATTAAGTTTGTATAAGAACACTTTATATGCACTTGTATTTGTTTGTCTTTGTTCAACTTGTAAATGTTCTTCGTCCCGTTATTCGACCGAGAGAAAAGATGATGATATTGTGTATTAGCCTTAGTATAACTTTGTTTTATCCCAAACGATCTAGGGTCCATATACGTTTATTATGCGCATGCTGTATACAGTGTTCTGCTATCTACTGTCTTATGGTTTGTTTATTTATCATTATATGAGTACATGTATAACCCTTTCTTTTCCATAGTAAAGTTTAAGCTACTGTTTCAGAGCGGTGGCCAATATGGTTTAGTATATATAATAGGATTCAAACGCTCATATTTTCTTTTTTTCTTGAATTTGTGAATCTAGCTTGTCCCCTATTATTTGACAGAAGAGAAATGAAACGCTATGTACGAAATCCTTGCAATTGACTATTGAATTGTATGAAAGAATATAATGCTTATGTTATGTCATATTATCTGAACACTTTTCATTTATGTTTTTATCTTTTTCTTTTATATTGATTTTGAATGTTTATGTATATCACAATAAGGTGAAGGTACTCGTTCGAACTTCACCTAAATTTAATATTTGAATAGAACAAATTCAAGTTTATTAGGTAGAATTTTCTTTCGGTAACCTTCAAAATGTCCAAGCCATATAGACAATAAGTATGGCAGCATTGCAGGGTTCAGAAAAGGTACAACAATCACACAATTTCAATCTAATAAAAATTCTTGATAAAATATTGTCAGACGGATTTTTTATAATAATATCTAAACTAAATTCGAACATATAGGAGATGTCAGGTCAAACACACTGTTAAAGAGCTAAATTAAAGGAACATCTTGTGTTTTCTTTCCTGACCACAACAGGATTTATTGTCATGGAATATTTGGTAAACTGAACGATACAGGGCCACTCCTGTTGAAGCTATATAAATGTTTCCTATATAATGTACAAGTAATAATGACCCATTTCATTTATTCTGAAATCAATGATAAAAACAGAGGAAGCAAAATGATAGGACCAAGCTAGATTTAGAAAGTATTAAAGGGAGACAACTGACCGATGTCTGTTATTGGTAAACGCGATATTGATTGTATGAAAGACTTAGAAATTCTTCAGTCTCGGATATGAGATAAAATGAACTTAAAGCTTAAATGACATCTTCTCCTAACCAATTACAACCAAACGTCACAGGAATGATTCTTAATAGTTCTGTTTCAAAATGATCGAAATATTCAAACTATATATCTAACTTGATTGCTGCTGCATCAGAAAAAGGAATCATTTAGGTGAACCTTTACAAAAACTGTTGAAATCATATTGATTGGTTGAAAAATAGTGTTGCCAGGCGGCATCAGAAAAGGGGTAGGGTTACAAAACCTAATAATTCAATTCTTTTAAAAGGTTTTGTTCTCAATCTTTTAATAATGAAGCATAATTCTTTCTTTCATAACCCTCTCAATAAATCGTTAAAGCCGCATTGTAAGCTGAAAACAAAGCATTCAAGGGTGATCAGAACAGTGGTAAACAATTAGTTTAGCTTCAAACGACATCTCCTTCTAAGTGATTTGAAATCAATAAAAAGAAGAAGAAATAAAATCGGTTCTGCTTGTCAAGTTAAACTCCGGATCAAAAGGAAGTGACAAACGGATCAAGATGTGGATCCAGTCACATCACCATTAATACCAATATCTTGACTCTGGATGCGTAACAAAAGGTGTATTCTATATTTAGTCAATGAAGAGCCACGAGTTCCCAACTCATTTGTGTGTAATCCTTATCAATCCATGCCTTTTTTGTAGCTCTTGTCATCTTCAAATGGAATTATGGAAAATTGGATAATGAGTATTGAAGACCAACTTTCGACTGCACTACTACGTCAACGGATATGGGTCTACGATGTTCGTAGTTTAAGTTTAAGGTCATATCGAGCGAAATACGCAAACATTCCATTATGTCTCGTTCAGCGGGATAAGTATTAACATTTAGTTCGTATTGACTAATTGTACTCCTTTACTGGGTTGTATTCCATAGTAAACACAACGTAAACAGTTTAAGCTATGCCTATCAAACAGAACGAAATCTACCTGTTTTATGAATGGAAACCGGTAGAATACGGTTTTGTTAACCGACAAATGCGCGCTTTTTGACGAAACCTATGTAGGTTTTGCATTGCGAGTTTGAGTTTTGTGACTATGGAACACAGGGCTGTACTGTTATTGATGAAACCGGAACAAAGATACACATGTATGTCTTAAAAGACGATCCACTATCGTTGTTTTGTTAATCAATGGATTACTTTATTTCCATACATTTCGATAAGTGCTCATCTATTTATTTATATACATACTTTAGAGCATTAAAAGGCAGATACGTCATCTTAGGGAAGGTGCTCATATACATATGCATGTATACATTTTTTGTATGTAATGAATTGAATTATTATTATGACTTAAATCAACTAACGTCTCGTTGAGGGTACTGGTTTTCCATTCAAAATTAACTCGAAAAAGTATATGTATTTAAATGTACACTAGTTAGAGAATATACTCGCCTATTACAAAAGCATGTTTAGTAGACGAATATTAATAGCTAAGGAATAGAAATCTTAGTGCAATATTAATCTAATGTACTTCCATGTCTTTAATTATACTTACTATAAAAGGTACAGGTGGTTGGTTTCCTTATATATTTTCCTCAGAACTTCTATAACCCTTTATGAACGGCTGAGAGATTAATAAATAGACAAAGCGTACCGTAGAAGACAGTGGTTCAGTGATAGACCGTACCAAAGGTCCGAAGATAGAATTAGCCAAGGACACGAAACAGGGGCCGGACATGAATGTTTGCTTATTGAGTTTGGTTCTTACTCAACACCTCGGTGATGTGTAGACGAGAAAATAATACATTGACGATTGAAATCTTTGTCTCAATCATGGGGTTATTGTGGTGATCCTATAAAATATAATCGGATCTTGAGGTCAGTCGAGGTAATCGTGCTGATAGTAGGAAATATTTGGACCGTGAATACAATTGTTTATCCCATCAACACGAATAATTGTCAATCATGATCATCGCATATAATCGTGCTTCCATATTCATGGTGTTCGGAATCAACCTTGGACAAGACAAACACCACGCTCTGTCGAGATATCTGTCACCATATGTAATGCGCTGTCAGGTACCATTTCTAACGACCTGACATATATGACTAACGAGAATGCGAGAAGATACGAAAAGTCGTTCACGGAAGTTCACGATCTGTTACGAATTCTTGCGTCCATATATATATATACCGGACAAGGTTGAATGCGCCTCCTTCACCGATCTTTACTTGAAGAGAGCACATCTTTAATGTCAACTTTCGTTTGTTAGTAATCTTTGGATCCGTTGAAAGATGCCACCAAGGGTATCATACATAAGAAGAGAATTGGCCAGACCGTCCAACCCCCTAAGCCTGAACCAGTCCATACAGAGCCTGCATCATAGGAGGCAGATAAGACCCCATCCCGACACAGAAAGCCAAATTAAAGAAAACAGAAACTGCCTTTACTGAAGGGCAAAAGGTGGAAATGAGGTCCTCCAAAGCAAACACATTGCGGCTTTCAAGGATATCACACTGGAGCAGGATACAATGGCTGCAAAAGGCTTCCAAAACAAACACTTTTATGATGCAACGTAAACTATGGTACACACGCATAAGTACCATGCTGGTTCTGAGCGCCGGGATTAGTTGGTCAGGAAGAGATGCCATTACTGGCATGAACAGCTCAGAGAAGTGGGTGTTGGAGAAGTTCATTTGTTTTATTCCCCACATTGTGCATGCCATTTGCACTGAACTCACCCCTCCTCCATCAGCCAAACCTCAATAGTTGCATTGTCCTCCAGTAGGACTCCAACACAACCACTCCCAATATCCTCTCAGCAAGGCTCGGTGAGCTCCAGACTGGGCAGTGACTCACCTCGCCATGTATCTGGAGAAGTTAGAACTGCAATTACGTCCAGCGACCAAACAATAAGCCACATATATGACCCCCGGAAGAAGGACCACCACTCCGCTTTCCTCCTCCCTACATGTATCCTTTGTCAGCGTGGTGGGACCCAGTCCACCATACGCCGGCAGTTTCAACCTCTCTCTATGGATGAAGATGATATAGAAATGTTTACAGTGTGTACGCATTGTGAAAGACACTATATAGTTGACCATCGATAATGCCCGTTTGAACGACGAGCCAATGTTCGGCAGAACCGTTAATTGACATGCGACCGACTCTATTGGACTATTGCTAGATCACTGCAGTCAATATACAACGGTTTTTTGTGTGATTGATTGGCGCCAATGCCGCGTTCAGCAGTAATTTAGTTGTATTACGGTTATTTGTGTCGATTACCAGCGCTACCGTTACTTTCTAACATGGCACCGATGCATCAGTCGTAATGCATTTCTGACAACAAACCCGATCAGAGAGGGAGAAGCCTCTGCTATCATGTTTAGTCTACAACATTGCGAACTCTTTATGTCTAACATGACCGGTACACATCATTGAGAGTTATGATACATGCTGTATACGGTTTTGGAACCAGTTTTTGTAACGGTTAGATGTATAATTTCAAACTGAACCACAAACCTGTCGCTTAGTTATACCGTTAGAATACACTTGTATGTGCAAGGATCATGTTTGCCAATTCAAACATCAGTCCACCATTGTATGTTAAATACAGCCAAGAGAGTATACTTGGTATTTGTAGTTGTCGGCGACTTATCGCATATTCAGGAAAACGTAAAATATGCGAATTTCTTTGTTCTCTACTCGGACAAAAGGTTGCAAATAGTGAGAATCTCATCCATGAAATACTTATAAGAACCGTTTTCCACATACAAGAAGCATTGCAAGAAACGGCCTTTGAAAACAGAGTGACATAGGAGACATTGCTAATAATTAGGAAATGTTTTTCGTTTTGTATCATTTGTCAACAATTTTTCCAAGACATATTCAAGTCATATGCTGCAGCTTATCAGTATGTTAGAAAGGGTTAACATTATAGTCAATGAAATATTAAGCAAATGTTGTCTGTTTTAAGAATAGCATTACACTGTTTTTCTGCTTGTATAATGAAGACAATAAAACCCCTTTCATCATACAGACTCTTTTATTGGTATATTAAAGTTGTTTTGTCATACTACACAATATATGATTTAACGTCATTCAAATCATATGCAGCTTTGTATTACTTTCCTACAAATAACTTTTACTTCTATGCCAATGGATCACTGTCAACATAAGTTAACACGGTTCCTCCTTATGTGGTATATTTCCAATAACTACCAAATTGATTGGGCAATTTATTTTTGAGTGACCAACTTCCAAGATGGCTCAAATTGTATTAAACTATTGAAAGACATGGTGATCAGGGGAGCGGGGATTTTTTCGTTATAAACATAATGTTAAAACTTGAAAACATGGCCAGCAGGGGCGGGTGGAGATTCCTTATAATTTATGTACATTTAAAAAAGAAATTCTTTTTTATTTATTTGTTTATATAATTTATTCAAATATTCCAATGCTATAATAAGCAATGTTATGTATATCAAAAGAGAGATATAATGAAACCGTAATAAATAAATAAGTCACAACTTTCTCACTGTCTTTTCAATCTAGAAGACGCTGAAAACGAAATGTCGCTAGAATGATATAGTGATAAACATTCGGAATGTGTAGGCATGGTTACTCATTAGCCATGACATATGTGTGATATTTGTGTTGGTTTGGTGGTACGAGCGCGTGTGTTCTTGTGGTTTTGCTTCTGCTGTGTTTCTTCTTGAAAGTGAGCTATCAGGTATGCGTATGGATGTAGTTGATAAATGTGTGCGCGTGCTCTTGCGTATTTACGTGTATATTGCAATGTTTGCCTTGTATTTGAGTGTAAAGTAGTTCGTTCTCTTTCTATGTGCCGAGCCCCGGTAGCTCAGTCGGTAGCGACGCGGGCTATCAATCAAGGGGTTGTGAGTTCGAATCCCGGCTCGGCCAACTTTCATTCCGACGTTTGACAAAAGTCAATGTGACATGCGTAATTCGGCTTCCACCAATGGGATAAGTTTATGTGGAAAAGCAGCCAGTTGCTTGGGAATATTAATGTTGTACACATATGCAACAAATTGGCGACGAAGTTGGAATGTTGTACCGCTATAAATGATAACGATTATGTTGACTGAGGTCATCGTGAATATTGGAACTTCATGGCTAATCAAAATTGAGGCTAACGTAAGCTGTATGAGCATATGTTCATCATATTGTCTAAACAAATGAACTCACGAATGAAAATGTATCCACTCCAAGCGACGCCCCTGAGTGTTACATATTTCTATATAGCCCATGCATTTCATGTAAATATTTGTAGTATTAAATATTCAAATAAGATATTCAGCTATTTCTTCATCTAATATTGTACAAATATACAACACGGCCGCCCTTATATTTATAATTTCAAAATTCGTTCGCATCGTGTTGCAAAATCGCTAGGGCGGTATAAATATCAATAGAAATTGAGTATCGAGAAAAACACCACGCTGTAAAAAGTATCGACGACCGATCTATAAGTACCTTCAGATCAAATCGTCTACATCCTGACCATTGCATATTCACACTTATTAACCATTTGGAGAAATAAAACCAGTGGATGTATTTGTTCAACTACGTTATGGAAAAACATATCCAGTTGTTTTGAGGCAGTCGGAACTGTATAAAGTCAGGCTAGACTGACCCCTACAATACTGATTGTTTTGTATTTACGTAGTTAACTGTAAAACATTCTCCAGGCACGGACCATTCATTATTGATCTATTATAGCAACGTGTAAATATTATTTTGTTTATAAAATTAATCATGTTAATTTCAAAAGTATTATATGAATATTTCAAAAAAGGTATACAAAATGTGACACTATTTTTAGTTTTAAGTAACCAGACAATATAGATACAGATTGTTTATGTTTTGCTTTGATATTTTAATTGGAATATCAATATAGTCTTTCTGTTTATGCAGCGTTCTTTTGATTTTGATATAGCATACATTGTGATTAATGCATCAAGAGTGTGTAAGCTATGCAACGACCTCTGTAAAATACCGCCAGTCAAATTAAAGATTTTGCGTAGGACCCACATTATGTTTGTACAATAGTGTGCATGCAACTGTAATATTATTCAATTAACATACATAACAAGGTCTTCTTGTGAAGTGAATATGATAACAAAATGTTATCGGTAAATCCTTGTCCTAATGTATTCCGTGACCAGCAGTTAGCCCCTTGCTACCAGCACTTTGATTGCTTTGTTTGTGTAGAGTGTCGACTTCTAACAGTTCCTAATATAGATAAAATGTTCTCTGATAGTTGTAGCAGGTATACATTTGCTACCAAAACATCAATATAGAGTACTTGAAACGGCCCCTTTCCTATTCAATTAATATCAAACAGGGAGACAGTGGCACAGAGGTAGAGCGTCGGCCTCTTGTGTCAAAGGTCCCGGGTTCGAGTCCCGTGGTGAGCGGGTTCTGCCTTTGGGATTTTTCCACACAAACGGCGCGAGTACTGGTTAAGTATCCAGGAAGCAGACATCGAGCGTGATTAATATAAGCTTAAAGCTTGTTTCACAATCGATGTAAAATAAATAAGTTTAAACTAATATCAAACAGTTGTGGGATATATTAATTACATTGTACAATCATTGAGAATATGTTCATATCAACCATATATTTGATGTAAACATATCCAGGGAGTCCGAGCATATCTGCTGAATGCAAGCCCCCTGCAGTTATCGTAATGTGATATAAATTGCAAAAATGACTAGTGTGGACGATTCGTGTTTTACGTATGATAGTTTCAATACCGTAAGCTGAATGACACATACAGGTGTTTAATGGTTAAAGAGAAAAGGTTATTTACCACCAATTTTGATTAGTGGTTTGTTTTGAGAGAGGTATACCGTGTTGCGAGATGGCAAGAAATATGTATTTGAAGAAATTACTCTCTTTACGAATATGTACTGGTTGCTGTTTGCTATGGTATTTAAAGACTCACGTGGCTAATTAAAGTTATAGTGTACGTGCATTGCTATGTTACTTTATCGTCGTTGTATTAATATTATTAATGTTTTATTACTATGTGAATACCATAAATGTCAAATATTGAACAGGAAAGATAACTGTGTCTTGTGTTAGATATTCATGGAAGGGTAATGCCGGTGCATAGATACACTATCGTCCAGTCTCTTTAAAGTTCAAGAAAACTGCACATTTCATTCGGTGTTGTCCCGGTAATATCGGTACTCTCCCTGATCATAATTTGTTTTTTATAATGTCATTCGATGCACTTCTTCTGTTTAATTGATTACAGTTGATTCCACCAACATAATTAAAATAAGTACATGCCCTTACAATATTATGTTATTATATAACAGTTTAGCATGTTCGTAAACATGGAATGAAGACACAAATAAACACCAGCATATATATAAGAGGTATCATCACCAGGTGATATATTTCATGCAATTGTCGACCCATCATCCGGGCATATGCTTGATTTGCCAAATCAATACATCTGACTAAAGATTATAGAAATTGACCTATCAGTAGAAATGTAACGTAAGCTAAAGGCAGTTAATTCATACAACTTATAATTTGATTGGGAACTCGGAAATGTTTACTAACAAACCAGTTAGATGAACGCGTTTACAGGTCGGTACAAATTTTGTTTGTGTGTGTAAAGCATAACGAATTATTTATGTCGTTCATAATCAACTATCTAGTATTTCTGAATTTAAGACGCTTAAGTACCTAAAACGTTTGGTATACATTTCGTTAATGGCTTTGGAAAAAATAGAATTGACACAATGATCATCCAATATTGTCGTGTTGGCCCTCCGCTATTATAATTCATAATGATGTTCCGATGTAAATACTTCACGATCCGGCAGATCATATGGGCTTTCTTCTTCAGGGGATGTCCTATCGGCTTGTCCTTGTCGTCTGTAGAAAGGATAACAAGCTATGAGATACATGTAAAACCCTTCTTAATAAACTTTTCAAATACGAAAACAATTATCCAATTTTCTAATAGTGTAACAACAGCTCAGAGAATATATTAACGGAAGCACAATTCGGTTGGTATCATCCCTCATATAAACACTTGAAAGGTCTGTTTTCGTAGAACGTGGCCCATTTGATATCCGTCATTTTGCATTATCAGTATGCGAATAAAACATACAACAAATTGAAACTAGTCCTAGCATTGCGAATACATTATTTTCCATAAAAACGGACCTTTTTAACTTTATATTGATAGTGGAATCTTGTTAAATGACACTTAGGAGGAAATCTCTGGATACAAAGCGTACATAACAAAACACAATCATAAATCGAGATTGAGTTGAGCCAACAATGAACACATACCATTAGTGTAAACTAAAGGTTCATAAATCTTATACGGCTGCAACGTTTCGACGTATATGTAATCATGTAATCTGGTGTCTTTATTCCGTTTACCAACCAGCTGAGTGAGCAAATGTGAATATTTACTATACCTCTTCCAGATCAGATATACAACTGCCCCGACAAAAGCTTCAATAAGCAAGATTGCACCAACCGTTCCACCTATTAACTCGCCTAGTGGACAACAGGAAAAGTTTATTCCCGAAGAGGCTTCCTCTATAATGATTTTGATAAAAACATGTTTCTAAATATTTATATCCGCTAATCTACTTGTACTTCATATTATATACAGATTATTCAACTTTTTCTTTTTAAAAAGAAGAATATAATTCACGAGTGGTCATTTGAATGGGAGCAGTCGCGAGTGACTCCTCCCATTCACAACACAGCGAGTGAATTATATTCTAATCTTTGAAAAAATAAGTTGAATAATCTATTTATTACATTTCATTGTTATTTATTGTAATACATTATTTTTTGCATTACGCGTCTTCCACCATATTTTATGTTTACTGGGGATTGTTTTTTGTTTTTTTACCTACTTTACGCACTATTTTTGGATGAGGCGCGGCCTAATTTACTTCTCTGTGGAAAGTGGGAGGAGTCTACCTGCATGACGTCAGTCTTAAAATAGTCAGAGAAAAGGGAGAGAGGCACGCATCCGCAATTGTGTACGAGATTATAGGTAGTTTAATTCACTGGTGTTAATTAAATGTAAATCAACGATTATTATTTTTTTACCTAGATATCCCTATCTTTGATGGATAGAAATGTAATCAATTAATATATCTAAAATGCTAAAGGTTATTATTTGATAATAAAACACAGCAATTGTAGAGAAAGTGACAACGATGTTCAATGTGTGTTTATGTCCGCATCGACTATTTAAAAGCTGCGTTTGAGTCAAGTAGGTTCTGCCTTTACAATTTGTACGGTGCGAGTACTGATTTTGCTCCCTAAAATTAATATAAGATGAACTCTTGTTTCTTAATTCTGCAGCAGACGACTTTGAACATATTTTGTCAAAACATAGAAAATCTCAATAATTAAATGAATAACCTCTGACTAAAAGTGGAAAACATAGTCGCAAAAGGAGAAATTGCACGTTTTGTACAATTTCTTTGTCACTATGTTTTCAAAACGCCGTATACCAACATTCATGTGTACACTTTAAACACTGCAATCAATTAACATATTCAATGTATGAATTTATAAATTATCTAGCAGACTGATACGCACCAACATCTCATTTATGTGTCAATATGTAACCTTGCAAACAACATACACGACTAATGTATATGGTGTAAAGACTAAATCAGCCGATTGAATATGTACCAACATCCCATTCATTTGCCCACATTAATCCCTGAAAGTAATACACCTGTATTAATGTGTTTGGTGTAACGAATAACACCAGCCGTTTAAATATATACTAACATCCCATTCATTTGTCCACATTTATCCCTGAAAGGAATACACCTGTATTTATGTGTTTGGTGTAACGAATAACGCCAGCAGATTGAATACGTACCAACATAGCACCTATCCCCGTTAAACCCCGCAGCGCATTCGGTACATTGCTCGTTCATCTTGTCACGTGCGGTGCCGTTATAACATCTTCCGCATTGAGAAGCACAACCTTTCCAGTATGTACCATCGTCCCACTCTAAAAATATGTTCCGTTGAGACCAATAAAAGCATATATACTTGGTTTTATATTAGAAATCTCCATTAATAGGTCGGTGTTATCAAACTCTTTTGATTTCAACTCACCAATGTCTCTAGTATGCAGAAAAAAGTACTGAAAGATTCCCTTTAAGTTTGGCCTATTTTTCACCTTTTTTCGCCAAAAATGAAGAACGAGAATATAACGGTTAGATGAAAGAAAATTCAGATTTTTGATATTTCTTTGATATTAGAGTGCTGCAAATATGTTAATTTATTATACATATCTCTATATCCTGCTTTGACAAAATTAATTGGCTCTGGTATTGGCATCATATTATATATAAGTCTAATGGCTATACATCATTTTTTAGATATCAACCATACACACAGACAACATGTATAACAAACGAGTCATACGCCTACCTCAATATATCGACTTGTGTTTAGCTGAAGCTATCACGGTTTCATGAAAGCCTATTCCGCTATGTTTATATTTCTATACAACCCATTATAATGCTAGATGATACAGATTTACTTTATAGTAATATTTTTCAAATATAATTTACAAACAAGAAAGAATCCTTTTGATAAACATGAACTAAGACATGGTGAAATTCACGTAATATTCAGTATTGAGTGATCAGACAATCTAAAGTATATTATTAACACCAAAATCTAGCTCAATAAATATTAGCCATTCTATGATGAATCATATTGCAATCTGACTGAACAATATATATATACATAAATGCACTCTCACACGTTAGTTATTTTTTTATTTTAAAACAAGATGCAGAAGATAGGCTGGCATCTTTTCAAGCAATTAATTGATAATTGAGTATTCCTTGGCTTTAGTTTCCTAACGTACCTTCAACACAAAGCGGTCTCTTGTAGCTTGTACAGCCAGTATCACAAGCACCATTTATCTTGTTACAAACAGTATCACCTTTACAGTTACCACACAGGCTTTGGCATTTGTCACCATAGAAACCGTCGGAACATGCTACAATAATTACACATCATTGCACACATACAGGTAAACATCAAGCAATTGTCAACTATGTATAATTTTCGAAACAAAAATGGCTTTTTATTTTATAGTCACAACATTTTTAAATAATAATAAACGTTATTCACAGTCTCGTTGTTGAAAGGGGAGATATGGTATATCACTTTGTGTTTCATAGATAATTCTACTTCTCATTTCTCAATTTCGAACTTGGATATATATTCAAACGAGAAAGAATCCAATATTATGGTCACTAAGTTTTTTAAAAACACTAAGTATGATGTCACTATAAACATAATTAATCGTTAGATCCTATAATTCAGTAGTGAGAAGGCTGTTTTTCATAATCATTATATATGCCTACAGTATTTAAATTATTGTTTTAATGTTATATATATACTTATTAAACAGATGAAATAGATTCGTAAGTATTTAACAAATAAAAAAATAAATGTATTTGCGTTACTCTAGTTTTACGGATAGTGTAACAGTTTATATATAAATCAAGATGATTTCATACGTGATATATGTCTTTTCCGATCAATGAGGTGTGGAGTAATTTTTGATTAGGAAATCCAAGCAATTGCTTTTAACAGTACTCTGACACGATTAAATGGTGAACTGATTACGAGTGTGATTGTTAAAATAAATCCTTCTGAACAATTAAATTTGAAATTCATTTGGACTTATATTAATCAGAGTATGGTCCAAATCGTTCTATCGGGGCTTCTATAATTCATTTAGACTGGATTGAGAACAGAAACAATCCTGATCAAATAGCGCAGACTGATTTATAACTTTAATGTTCGCAATGTCCCAAATGTCTATTTTCATGGAACTTTGAATAGATGAGCAACATACTAATGAATATATACATACACTGATTACAATACGATCCTATGTATCCCGGTCCGCATCCATGCTCACATACCCCTGATACCTTGTTACATGATGTAATATTAGTACAGAAGCCACACTTAAATTGGCATCCATTACCGTAAAAGCCATCATCACATTCTATTTACAAAAGAAAAAGTTTATACTAAATGAATAACTGAATCATGTTTAATCATCCATTCAATAATTGTAAAATCAAACACTTGATCACTTTCAAATAGTAATAAGATGATCTGACATCTTGATGTATTGAATATTCCCTAGTTATTGCATACTTTGATATTGTCCCGTTTACATTGCATTGAAGAAAGTGGTCATGATTTTTCGATCATGACCGCTGTCAAGGAGTGATCATGACCGTAGCTAAGGACGTGCGAAATTCTGCATAATTAACATGCTGGGGACTACTTGTTTTATGTAAACTAACAGAGCTGACCTAAATATCATTGTTAAACCCCACGGGACTTTGTAATCTTTAATTGTCATATACTGGTAATAGACAATTTCGTACTTTCTCATGCTAACAGTACGTTTTTGACCGGAGAACCGTCTAAAACGCGCGTCTAAATTCAAGTGCATGACGTCATTTAAAAAGATTACGTCACCGTCATAATTTAACTTTTCAAACGGCACTTTAAACGAAATGACTACATATGTAAACAAACAGTTTGTTTGGGTTTTCGAAGAAGATCTTTAAACTCTAGGTATATATTAAAAAAACACCATTGTAAACTAAATAGTTTACAATATCAAAGTATGCAATAAAAAGGTTACACTGTGAAATCATCGTTGGACCTCGCTCTTTGGCGAACGTAGCCTCGCAAGCTCGGCAACGTCAACCAAAGAACTCGGTCCAACGATGATTTCACAGTACAGGGTCAATAACCTATATTGTTGAACGAATTTAGTTCATTTAAGCACAACTTGCACTTTCAGACACGATTTAAGTTCTATCAATCATCTAGTATGTATGTCAGTTTATAATGGCCTTACGCTATATGCATAATCGTTGATGTCAAATACCCATGGGTTGTTATCTTTATAAAATTTGTGAATCCGCGAGTGTCTATACAAACTGTGTTTTGTCAATGGCCTTTGTGACGTAAGCTGTTCGCATTGAGACCGACTCTCGCATTTTTGACTACAAGTGTAGAAACATATAAGGTTGTGGATCCAAAATATATGATGTATATATTTTGCAAGTCCTATAAGGTTGATTATGACATACATTAATTTAATGATATTGACCTGTTATACATAAATCGCCCTGATATCCTGCTACACAGCCTGAAGGACAAGTTCCGTTTGTGTGTACACATAAAGTTCCCTGTCGACAATGTCCACATTCTGCCTGACAGTTCTTCCCATAGTTACCCGGTATGCATGCTGAAACAGACACGATATATACTATCAAATTGTTCGATTTTGTTGACTTCGTGTATAGTCACCTTTTTGTTTTAAAACTCATCATTTCCAGTTCATGTATAAATTGAGAGTTTTTCATAATCACAAGGGTTTAATATTCATGTGCACCCAGCCTCATAGGTAAAGGATTCTTCAAGTATTTTTCAATGAAAACATTCAATGTTATCAACCTTTACATAATATAGGTCAACATTTACATTTCATAAAAACAGCTTTTAGTGGATGAAAATGTAGGTTGACAGGGTATGTTGGTTTTTTATTTTTGCTTCGTTATTTTCAACATATTACTTCAAATTACTTCCTCTTTGATCCTTATTACCGGTCACATCCATTAGTACCTGTGTGTCGCACAGTTACAATATGAGAACACGATTGTTGTTTTAATATGCAAATTTAAACCTGACAATCGTGTTCATTAAAATACCGTCACTCTAGTAACGCCATACAATAGTAGTCCTTACAAATACATACGCATGTCGCATGTTTGGTTCAGATAACCATCAGTACAGCCACTCGTACAGATTCCTGTCACGTGATTACATGTTTCTTCGTGTATACAGGATCCGCATTTGGAAAGACAATCCTGACCATATAAGTTTATTTTACATTCTGAAATACACATATAGTGCGTGAGATTTTAACCCTTATCCTGCCGAATTCCTGAAACTATAATAGCAGACATTGTGTTTTTTTAAAATGGTTTAGTATACTGTACTACTAGTTCATTTATGCTGATACCAGCCAGTCAACATTAACTTGGTCAATACACATTGTTTAGTATGCGTTATGTCAAGTATTAGTGTAAATTATTATCTACTGAAAATATCTGACTTAGAAATAGTTAAGAAAATTGTGATGCAGAATGAAATAATGTCACACTCAACTACTCGGTATATAATGTAAACAAATTGTTTTTAATGTCTGAAGAGTAAATTTATTAAATTAATCAATTAATCATTTATTGCATTTTATCATGTCTACCAATTTATATTTTATGACTAGAAAAATTTGACACATGACATGCCTAAACTTTACCGGTAATATATCGTTATGTGTTTAATAATGTTTTAAAATATGATTATAACAATTCACATCTACTTGATTCATTAAAGGACTCGTGCCTATTTTGAGTGTGAACAGTCAATTAGTCTTTGTTTAAAGACTTTTATAAAAGGATTTATAGCACTTACTTCGTATGACACCAAAACCTAACAAACTAAAACCTTATATAAGCAATATGTTCCTTACAAGTTTTTCTATTAAATGATTTTAACAGATAATAATAGCATCTTTTCGGAAATTTTGTATCTTCCATTTGTGTTAACCAATATTTAATAAAATTTTAAAAGTATGAGTCTTGTTGGTAGAACCTTTAAAGCCTATGTATCGTTTACATAATGAAAGTAGTAAAGCTTCTATAGTGTTAGAGTATTTATATCCCCATACCTGGTACCATTAGAAAAGTATTGGTTTAACCGTACTTTCAAATAACTACAACAACTGTTTAATATTGAAATGACCAAATGGTTATTAATAAGCAATTTATGGCAAAAATCGATTTTAGGCATTTGATGCCGATTTTTCTGTTACGTAGTTACCCACGACAAATACGGTGAACATTAAAGTCCTATACTTTTTTAAACAGAAGGCAGACTATATCAGGTATTGAATTATCATTAAAAAAATCCAAATTTGCATCGCTCTCGCAATAAGGATGATAACTGATGATTGAAAAGACAAAATATTGTGAGACTACTTATGTCACCATGTCTTGTGCCAATATTTCAAGGAAAATATCCAGTTACCGTATCAGAGGATGTTCTTTCGCAAGAGTTCATGGTTTGATACGTTTTAGCTAGAATATTCAGAATTTTAGAAGAAAGATCTAAATTTCCTTAATTTAATAGTGACCATAGAACACAATTTGTTGTTTCATATTTTCTCTTTAATAACGTCAAGGGACCCTGTTTTCTTTTTCGTTTTGGTTCAGTTCATATTTTGTATTAGAGTGTATGCAGATACAAGTCAATAGCAATACACAAGGTTTTGTTCTGTTCAGTTCTGTTAACCCCGCAATCCAGATCACCAAGGAAGGCAGCCAATACTACCATTTCAAAAAGATTTGGTATCACCAGTTTGGGGACCGAACCCGTGACTTTCCGCACACGATGCGGTCACTCCATCTCTACACGACCATAGCGGAAATAAACGTGGAGCTCTTAGGAAATTAAACATATTAAAATAACGATCATTGCAATTTGGTTTTCAAGAAACACCACCAAAGAAGCGGTAAGGTGAATTATGTACCTTGTTTACAGATGGCTCCTTGGTACCCTGCTGAACATCTTCCCGAACAGTTTCCATTTGTTTTGTTGCATTTATCATTGTTAAAACAGTAACCGCATGGTTCAGTACAATTTGAACCGTACGTTCTGTTCTGACATTCTGAAAGGGATTGTCTTTAAATATAAAAATACCAAGAAGTTTTAATAGTAAGTAATCTCCCCTGACATTAAAAGGACTGCATTATAGTAATTTTAAAGGGAATGGCTCTCGTACTTTTGTAAAATAATCCATAAATATTAGGGATGGGAACGAGTATCGATATTAGTACTCGGGTACTCGTATACTCTTCCGATCGAGTACTCGCAAGAAATCAAAATGTGTTCACTTATTCATCCAAAAGTCTTGTCTCTTGTAATTTTCTGATTATCGTTCACTTGCTTTTAATTATCTTTTATAAGTACCAAGTGTGCGTGTAAAAGCCTTTTTTATTTGACATTTGAAATTTGAAGGAAACAAGTTGTTTTACTTTAAAAGAAAGCATCAAAGAATTCTCAACAACAAAACCTAGAAATTGTATTCGCGTAAACATCAAAACGTTTGGTGCAGACTTGCATACGCTTTTAAAGGCGCAAAACAAAAGCAATAACCAACAGCTAGCTAACAGATACGCTTAATAAGTGAGTATTAATATCACCTATGAAAATATTAATATCCCCTATGAAAATAAGAAAGGTGGATGAACAATTAAATTTGGTTTGTACTTTCGGCTTATGAATCAACCGGTGTCCGTATTATTTACATGACTAAAAATAAACAAGAAATAAGCCACGTTCGTATAAAAGGAAACCTAGATCTCACAATTGTTTACAATTTCCATTTTATTTGAATAAACAAGAATTATAGAAGAAAGTTCTAATGCTTTTAACAAACAAGTTTTTATTTAATAATTGTGACGTGTATTTCTTACAACTATTCAATTAAAACGCGATGACAATTGAAAACACAATTACGACAAAGGTGTAAAATTTTGACACCCACTTTTGACATATTGTTGCAAATTGACTGGAGATATTCTATTGTCTCGTGATTGCAATCACATCGCCATTTAAAACGGACAATTCAATGGATCAGAGAGAGAACAACCAATTCCTTATTTTTTAAGTTTAAATGTGTTGTATTTATACATGCAAGTGTCAAAAAAAGTGTATTAAAACAGCTTACCTGGTACAATACAACATTTGCTAACTTGAGAGCTTCAACACGATCCTTAGCTCTTTTCAATGAGTCCTCGCTGTTCTCTATCATGTAGACCTGGATTTGGAAATATTTCATTGTTCAATGATAAGTTACATTAACCCTTTCCAGCTTACAGATGTATCCAGATGCATTTGAAAGCAAATGCAGAAATTCCTTCAAGCCATGTTTTTTTCAATAAATCAACATGGCTTGAAGGAATCTGATAGAGGATCAGTCTCCCAAGCAGGGCCTTCGCTGTCGGTTGCCAAAGCAATTGCAAAAAATCAAATTGGCGCAAGAAAAAAATAATTTGCGAAAACGGCTGCGAAAGAAAATTCTCGACAAATCAAGCCGCCATTTTGTTTTATAAATGCTCTAAGCGTCGTATATTTTCAAC
>JAUELF010160383.1:0-14803 GCA_031471495.1 Clinocardium nuttallii | reverse complement strand
CAACTAAAAGGACCAAACTACTATTTTGTCTTCCTTGGTCTTGATCTGACAAGGGAGATAATATAATTATCACTAATGTCTCCCATTAAAGTCTTTTGCAAACAATGCAGATTCAGGTGAGTGCATTGTTTGCCACTTAGACATTAAATTTTACCAAATTTACTGATGGATAAAAAATGCAGTGGTCCAAATTTCAACATGGAATACTCGACTTTGTGCAATTCGGCAGAGAAATGGCCAACTACATGCATTGTGCAAATGACACAGAAGCGTCCATGGAGCTTCTGGCCAACGTCTTCCATGATAGTTTGATGTTACGGATGTACCGACATATCTTTAATTAACCCTTTCCCACATATCGACGCTTTCTGACGCCTCTGCAGCAGACGACTTTTGAAAACGAGCAATTTCTCCTTTAGCCACAGTGTTTTCAACTTTATGCCGTTATTATACCATTATTTATAAAGGTTTCCCCTCATTTTTGTCAATTTTCGTCTACTGCACATTTGCTGTATGTGGGACAGGGTTAATATTTTACATTGTCTCAAAGAGTCTTTTGACATGTCAGAATGTTCTGAATTAGAAAGGTTACGTACTTCATTCACGTTTTAGATATTCAGCTGTAGTGGACACTATTAAAGGGATGCCATCTATAAACAACACGAAAATTGGTCAGAGCTGCATTGATATCTGTTAAACGCTTTCACACAAATAGACGCCTTCCGACGTGTCTGAAGTAGACGACGTTTGAAAACATAGTTTCAAAAGAAGACATTGTCTCAATGTTCGCAACTCTAGCATTATTTCTTTATAAATGCGCTTACTTGGAGTGCGTCCCCTTTTGATTTATCTTGAGTTCTTCAACGATAAATGCAAAGGGTTCATCTGAATTAATTGAATTTCTTGGTCCACAATCAATGCCAACACATGTTTTCCCTCAAATCTATTACTATATCTGGGCTCTTGTATATATATCAAATCTTTCCCACAAACAAGAAACCTGGCAGCAGACGACATTGGAAACACAAAGGCAAACATAAGAACATTATCTACAAATTAATGTGTAATTATTAAACAATGTTGAAAACATTGTGATAGACAGAGAAATAAATAGCTCAGCATAAACAATTTCTTTTTTTGCCACAATGTTTTCAAACGCCGTCTGTTTCAGATGCGTGGGAAAGAGTAAAGTACGTGACAGTGTAAAGTACTTTTTTACATGTACTAAATACGACAATAAACACACCGTTGTAACACAATAAAATATTTCATATCGATGCCTTTTACATACAATTATACTGGCAGCGAACTCAATGGAACCGCATTAGACACACACGTTTCATCGCATCTGTTTCAATTTCCAGGACTCTTTTGTAAGTTTGTCTTTGCCTGGGGTATCATATGGTGGTTTATCTTACATGAAGACGAACGGCGAAGTTCCTCGAATCTATGCAGATGCACAGGCTCGAAGGAGACCTTGCTGTCCGCATATGCAACATTACACTTTTCCGTCACATGCGGTTCATATTTTTACACATATATTTAAAACACTTACAATGATTCATAATTTACAACTAACTTTAGACAGTGAAAAAAACACCTTTTGTCTTGTCTTATCCAATTGAAATAGGTGTTTACTGACGCTAGACTATCCAACCCTGCGTGTTATAGAAACCGTAATTGTAACGTGAATACCCATCACATCCCCGCCATGCAAACTCGGATTCAACATTGAAATACGAATATTGAATTAAACTATGGTTTCATTGAACAGCTACACAGCCTATGGATCTCAAGCCAGCCTGTGCAGGTTGAGGAAAATCACGTAGCAAGTTCATATCTTGTCCTTGATGTCAGCGCCGAAACTATAACCAGTAACATTCAAGGTTCGCTAGTTTTTCTTTCGACATTTTTTGAATTTCCTCAAACAAAAGGAAGTGACGTCACTTTAATCAAAATCAACGGTAACATTTCTACTGTACACTTCCAAAATTCCAATTAATAATACAGTAATATTCAATCTACTGCATGTTCTTGTCTATTCTGATTGCGACGTATGTGATTACCCTAACTGGCCATGCTGTATTTTCGCAAGGATAAATTGGACATTGTTTACACAACACTGCATTATGTGTACACGTCATTCCACGTTGTTCTGACGTCATACAATCGTTTAAACACCCGATATCACTGGCTTTTTTAAAAATCGTGTAATTTGGTCATCATAAACATACCTAGTCTTCTTACTGTTTCGTTTTGTGATGACCAGTTTAATCCGTGAACCACGCTTTGGGAAAAACAATCGATGTCTTTTCATCTTTATCGTAAATAACACAGCTGAGCAATGCATTGTGTATGTTCAATTCTCTAAGCATTGTTGTTGTAATGC
Organism: Clinocardium nuttallii; assembly: GCA_031471495.1. Lineage (NCBI taxonomy): Eukaryota > Metazoa > Mollusca > Bivalvia > Cardiida > Cardiidae > Clinocardium > Clinocardium nuttallii. Next base: position 12,414 of record JAUELF010160383.1, on the reverse strand, counting down.
AACTTAACTTTATGTAAAATATTTTTGTTTTCATATCTTATTATAAATATCAAAAGGCATCTTGCGTATCTATAAATACAATGGATGCCATGCAAATAGTGTCGACTTTTGGATAAGGGAGATGTTTCGAATGCTGAAGATTTCATTAAGGTATACAATTTCCCCCAAAATATTTCATCTAGAGGATCTGTACAGTCTTTTAATATTTAAAAAAAAAAGTATTAAACGTTGATTGCTATATTCGATTGCATAGTACCTCTTATATATCCAAAATACATTCGAAAAAGACTTATAAAGATATAGTGTGAAACTTATAAGAACAAATATACACAGACGGAGCTGTCCTTGCGATATTGGTAACTGTTTTTCATCTATTGTACAAGTCTTAACTCTATGATTTATTTCACTTTCACAGAAAGATGTTTGCTTTAGTTCGTTTCTCGCACTAAACTACTATCATGTGGTTTGTCACTGTCTTTATCTAGTATTTGAAACCTTTTAAACATTATGGATTCTTTAGGAGCACGGAGTTCTGCAAATTTAGACTTTTTGTGTCTCTTGGCTCCGCTAAGACGCCTCTTCTTACGTCTTTGTCGCCTCTTCTTTCTTTTGCGTTCCTTGCGCTTTTCTTTCTTTATTCTTTCTTCCTCCTCTTCTTGTTCTAATGTTTCTATTTCGCTGTTGACGATTTCCTCCGCCTTTTCGACGATTTCCACATCTAGTTCGGCTACTTCCGCCTTAACCTTATCCGGTGATGTTTCATTTATTATTTCGGGGCTTTGTTCAGATTTCTTCTTTTTATTTTTCTTTCCCGACTTTTTCTTTTTCTTTAAACCACGTTTCTTCTCCTTCCTCCTTTGTCTTTTCTTCAGTTTTCTCTGTCTTCGCTTTTCCTTCCTTCTCTCCCGTCTTCGTTTTTCTTTGGCAGCTCGTTCTTTCTCCAATCGCCTTCGCTTTCGTGTGCTCACTTCACTAAATGATTTGTTTCTATTGGCTCTTTGCTTCATGAGCTGGAATCTCTCAAAGCTGTCGTACTCTGGGCTAGACATCATAACTGAATTCAGAGCTTCGTATTTATTCATTGTGGGAGGTTTATACTCTGGTGCTGTCATTATAGCCGGTTTGATAGACCCGCCGTCGATCAGCCGTATTGTAGGAGTTCTTAGACAAGCGTTCTCACACTCTCCTTTTGTCATAAAATTATTCTTGTTCCCACCACAGCCTCCGTACTGGAAGTGGGTACACCCTTGGTGGTGAATGTTGTAGTGCCAGCGGATATATCGTGCGTTACACGATCCCTTCTCGGGTGGTAATCGACAAACAATGTTCCGAACTGAAAAGAGAAAAAGAGAAAATAGTTTTCGTAAGTTGTAACGATTGTTGTTTTCCATTACAAGAAGAATCGCCATTTCCATTGATGTCCTTTTATATGAAACCTCGTCTTGATATTTTCTATACGTTTGGCTTTTATACAATTCGAGAAAAAGTGGTTTTGGAAGTCTATCAATTGCCATCTGGATCTATAAATTGAACCGCCGCCCAAAAGGCAAACGTATATAAAAGACAACAACAGAACTCAAATTGTATATTAAAAATATGCGAAAATGAGTTTTAGACATGATTTATAAAAGTAACTACACATATTTCAAGAATACGAGAACTATGGTTCATCATGGGATTGTGGCTAACCTGGTGTTCAAAAATCGTTCCTTAGCGTTTACCAACATACAACAAATTTAAAACAGACTACTTTGAAAAATAATGAAAATATTTATAAAAGAGAGAATAATAATAGAATGGAGTTGAACATAACGTTCTCGCAAGTCGTCTACTGCAAATGCGACAAATTGCGTCTGAAAGTAGGAAAGTAGTCGGTAAAATGGTTAACTTGTTGGATCACCTTCCATAACGGAATAGTTTCCCACGACCGGTATCTGATAAAGCACTATTATCTAAGATATAGTGTTTTTATTTAACATTATATAAGCTAATTCCGTTTAATTTACTAGGTACTTTGGTGATGCGAGTATCACATATTGACGACTAACTGTCTGTTTAATGGTTCGTTACTGTTCGTTACAGATCGTAAATGATTGAGCAATGTGTCATCTCTGACGAGGACCGCCCAAGATTCCTAACACATCTACAACTTCATTGATGGTTATTATAATGGCGTGTATGCCTTCACGTGTACTAATTTATTTGATTTCATTGATGGTTATTATAATGGCGTGTATGTATGCCTTCACTTGTACTGATTTATTTGATTTCCAGTGACAAACGTTCAGTTTAATCCGGGTCAAACACAATTTGAACCAACCAACATTGTGGACTCTGCGTAAAGTATCTACCCATATCAGCTTGCGCAGTCCGCGTATCCCGGACAGACTATTTTAGCCTCCTTAGAATTTTCTGTTTTAGGAATCATTACTGTATACCTATATACCCCCGAGTCGTTATGTGTTGGCCTGAATTTGTCTTCACGGACTGCGCAGGCTAATCTGGGTCGATACATTAGACAGAGGCCAAAATGTTGGTTTTCTCGCTGGACGGCTCATTATCGTTCTTAAGTTAAATAATGCCTTTAAACATTGAGTGTGACTTCCGCGATGAGTTGCAAATGCTATACATGTGTGCTTGGTGGTTTCTTTATTACATTTTAGCCGTTTCAAATGTATTTCAGTTTTATCACGGCGTTTCCTGTGTAATATACCAGTACTAACAGCAACCCAGAACGACAAGGAGGGACGCCACTTCTACCATGTCTAAAGTCTTTGGTATAGACACTTTTTGCACAAAGGTCAATGTCACGTCATTATTGTTCAGTATGCATATTTGATGATTTAGGATTAGATGCAGTTGGAATTTCTTCACAATTGTCGTTACTTTATTCAAATAAACATTGTCATTTTGCACTAACATTGGCTTATGATGAAAAGTAATATTATACCTGACACAAATTGAAGAAATTGACATTACCTGCATTCGAAAAACTAACTTTTACTTAGCTTGAACACATGCGTATACCATTATATATTAACAATAACAAACAAGAGGGCCATGATGGTCCTATATCGCTCACCTAATTTAGTTAAATCTAATAAATCCATTGGTTTAGGAGAAGAAGTTGTTTGTAGCAAAAAGGGAACGGACACACGGGCGGACGTACATACGCACGGACGGACATACGGACGACGACGGACGCAAAGCGACCACAAAAGCTCACTTCGCACTTCGTGCTCATGTGAGCTAAAAATGAATCCTTCAGGACAATTTGACATTGAAATACAACTCAACGTTCTGTACAAATAAGAGTGTTTGATATATTTCAACATTACATATTATTAAACATTCAGAATAATTTGACAGTGAATTTCATTTCATCATTCTTTACAATAAGCATTCGATATATTTCAATATGACACATTATTCAACATTCAGTACATAATTGCATTCAATTATAATTTACCATTCAGTGCAATTTATCATTGAGTATAAACCAGCATTCAGTAAACATGTAAATATACATTCAGTACAATAACATATTGAGTATAATTCAGCATTCAATATAATTAAACATTAAATTGTATTAATCGTTCAGTAATAATATATATAAACATTCCTATTTATAATAAATATTAAAAGGTGACAACCATTAAAAGCCTACACGACATGTATCTTCAGCACCATACGATGGACATGTATCGACTGGTAAGCCATTTGAATCAAGCTGCAGAACGACCAACGAGATCTCTTTCTGGTGATCTCTGTAACAGTATCAGAAGCTAACCGATGAAAGAGCCACACAAAACTGAAACAGAGCCGCCCTTTAAACAGAATAACAAACACATACAGATGACTTATGCAGGTCACAGGCTGTTGACTGACAAACACATTACAGTGTGAAACGCATTAGGTGAAATTCTGATACAAAACGTTTACAGGTGATGTCCTCTCTAGAGATTCCTTTATAACTGTGTTCAATTGAAAATTTGCGTGCGTGCATTAAAGCAAATATGTTATTTTCATACATCTTTAAAGCATCAGTAATTCTAACATCTTTGACAAAAAGGCGTTTTGTTTTCGTAAATTAAACTCGTAAGACTACAGAGTTTCTAATTATAAATATTCTCTAATTTTCAAGGAAACAGAAACCAAAGATGCTATGATTCTGCCTCCTTGGAATTTAAGAATGAATTGCGCCGTTCTATTTTCGCATAAATACTTATGTCGCCACAGTAGTTACGATGGAGACGTTTGTTGAAACCCAAACCAATCGTTTAAATTCCAAATACAGACGGTTAAATGCCTCTGAAGCCATACAATCTAATACAAATGGACACTGTTTGACAGAGAAGTTTCTTGAAACCTTCTTCGACTAATTTGAAACCAATTACAGGTCCCGATCAAACTGCGCGGATGTTGTACAGGTTGATCTGGGTCTGCACTAGTTTGCTTATGTCCTAAGGTATGTCTCAATAGAGCACTGCTTAATTAAACTGGTGAATTTCGCCACTAGCTATCAAGACACTAACTGTTCTGATGTAAGCATTCGTTCTGCGAGTATTACTGACACTCAACGACTATTAGCCAGTACATGAGGGAAGGTACACGTTGGCATTCATGAACAATTTAGGGTCGGACCAGTCTGATCCGTCTTGTTAAAATCTACACAATTTGTCAGAGACTGCAAACAAATTTGCGAAAGTAATATGCGTACAGTGTAGCTCTGGGTCAGAATGTGTGGATGCATGGGCTGATCTAGATCTGGCCTGTTCACAATGAGCCAACTTGTACCTGTACCCATACACGGACTTATTTACATGTTTATAATTATAATAATAACGTGCATTTATTGTGACCATGTTCACACATGTACATACCGTGATGTTTATATTCGGCTAGAAATAGAAAAGAAGTTTTGACGTACACGTACACAATGAACTGAAATAAGACGTGAACTAGAATTGTGACACGCCACGACGTAACACCATAAGCACACAATACGTATATATATTTATGTTTACTATATTACACATCCGATACAGAGTTTCATTTTGTTTGAAGTTGTCCAATGTATGTGCATTTTAGAACCGACACGATGTTTCGTCAGGCTAAATGTGAAATTATTGCATATATCGGTATATGTACGGTATACGATGAATTGGCGTACACCACCCCGTAACGCCACTGTTTTCTATATAACTGTACTATAGGGGCGGACAGTGAAGACCATGGTGAGAGTGTGCTCAATGACAGGCTTGTCTAAGTCAGCAACGAGACATTTTTTAACTGCCGAGACAAATCATACGAAGTTACATGCATGTTCGTCGGTTTGAACTAAACGCTTTTGATTTGGAGAAAAACCCCAAATCAAAGCAGTATTCTACTGTACATGAACTCAGGTTAAAAAGCTTACATAAAGAAAAAAAAACCTTATTATTTTATTTCATTAAAGATATCTTTAATTTCACGATCGACTACGTTTGCTTACCGCTATGAATTACAGAAATGGTGATTTACTGAAAATTAAAATAAGATTCAAACTCTATTTCTATTAAAACACAATAAAATATAATTGTATATTTGTGTAATAAATAGAAAAAAATATGATCTACTGGCTGTCATTTGCAACGAAGATTTTTTTACATCTAATATATTTCGCTTTCACAAAAAAAGTTACTTGAAAAACTCGTTTAGTTTACCTAAGTGCGGTTTATAAATGAAATCGAAATGAAATATGTTTCGTTGCTGATGAGTTTTTCGTGCTAATGTGTGAACACGGCAAGGATGATATTCAATCCATAAATAATGAATTGAGATAAATGTCCAAGATTAATATACGTTTTAGCTTTAACAAAAGCATCAGAAGAATTTCGAAATTCCTCGCTGAAATCAGATGACCATTTTGAAAAATATATATATAAAGTAATATCAAGTGCTCTTTGCGTATATTTTCACTCTTTTCAACGATGTTTAAATACTTGATACAAGACATATACTATTTATAAACCAAACTAAAACTGAAGCGATATTTCTATATAGAGAGATTTCCGTACAAATGACGTTGAGGGCGTTGTAATAGTGTTCTTGTCACGCGAAGTGTCAAACCTACGGATGGTCCCAAGTGCCTTTTACGAGACAGAGACAGAGACATGATATATCATTTGTTATACAGAAAAGAATTGCTTTTATACAGATTAAAGTGTTTTTAGCCCCTCTTTACATATATGAGTATGCGAAAACAGGATTATTATCCGAGACCTACATGAAGATAAGTACATGTGGCATTAAGAGATCATTCCACAATTTCTGTCATAACTTGTTTAACTATTTGCCTGCCGAATTTCGCAAAGTTAACTCTTCCGTGTTTTAAAAATGGACCACTTTATTCGTCCAACAGGAAATGTCGTAAAATTTAATATCTAAGTCACAAACAATAATGATTTCAAGAAAGACAGCTCGTTACGGGCTGCCTCACCTGAATCTGCATTGTTTGCAAAAGCCTGCAACTGCCTTTGGCAGCTAAAGAGTTCAGTCATATGTTATAGGTACTCGGAAAAAAGACATAATTTTGAGGCAATTGTTTGGAGTACCCACACCATAGTCAATATAAGGGCGATATACGCACATTATCTAAAGAACTCGCCGAATAAGAAAGTATGCATGGCGAGGGTAAACAAACACAAAACAACCGATTTTATCTAAATCTTATCTCTCTGTTTAAAGGGATTCTCTTTGTAGAGTTTAAATGTCGAGCTAGCAACTATAAATTTCGGTTTTAATGCCGAGCTAGCAAGTCTTAATTTCGGTTTTAATGCCGAACTAGTAAGTTTAAGTTTCAGATTTAATGCCAGCAAGATTAAGTTAATCAACGAAACTATGAAAACATTGGACAATTGTTAAATGCAAAGAAAAATGAAAGTGAAAATAGATCATAGTATTAGTATAACAGTTATTGATCCAGTTACACGTTATAACATTTATATTATCATTTCCCCCATTCTAATCTTACGTGTGATAGGTCGATATGTACGGGAAAGTAAAAGGTCACACCCTCACCAAACCAACAGTCCAAATAAGTGTTTCAATAAGATACCCTCTTCCCATGCAGCAATCGATTTTTGTCATTATTTGCATTTTCTCCATTTGCCTCAATGCTTCCAAATGAGCATTGATTCACATGGGTCAAAATGCGTCTACACGTGGGAAAAGGTTCAGATGTTTTTTTCACCGAAAGGAATCCAGTAGCATATTCATATAATACGTATACAAACTTACCAGGTACAAATGACAGCGGTATACACACTGGCATAGTCATTTTCGGTTCGGTGAAATGTTGGACCGCACATACATCGTGTGATTTACACATCATCTTGTATTTCTGAAAACATATTTTAAAATATTACATCTTAACAGTTATACTACGAATTTCATTTGGTCATAATACCACTCAATGGTTCTTACAAGTCCTTTCATATTTATTGAGGGGTCTTTGCTTAAAGCCGGCCCCCGGTAGGTGGTCAGTCGGTAGCTACGCGGGTTATCAAACCAGGGGTTATGAGGTATAAACCCAGCCCGGTCGATACCCTTTCCGACGTTAGACAAATGTCATTGTGTCTTCCACCAATGGGCATAACCCTTTCCCATCTGCAGACGCATTTTGACTCAATAGCAGCAGACGGCTTTTTGAAAACATAGTGACAAAAGAAGAAATTGCACAAAATAGTATTTGCATCAATATTTTGAGTGGAAAGATGTTAGAACATACGCAGCTAGCTAGCATATGACCGTAAATTAAATGTTAAACCAGCATTTCCTTTCTACGAACAGTCAGATCAAATTCTACTCTATTCACATTTTACTCGCACGAGCCTGTTAGAAGTCATATTGTGGTGATCTTGATACGACAGAACAGACGTATAGGTCGATCTGAACTAGCACTTTTCAGAACAGAACAACATTTCTTTTCCCACAGACGGGCTTAAATAATGATTTACCTTTTCCCACCTGCAGACGCATGTTGGTGCAATAGCAGCAGAAGACTTTTGAAAACATTGTGGCCAAAGGTGGAATTTCTCATGTTGAGCAATGTCCCCTTTGGCCACAATGTTTTCAACTTTATTTAACCATTAAGTTATCTTTTATGGAGATTGTTCAGGTTTTTGTCACTATGTTTTCAAAGTCGTCTGCTGCAGAATGTTTGTATGTGGGAAAAGGGTTAAGAAATACGTGTATATAACGCCCCTAGTGTACGAGGTTACCCTTTCAAGGCTTTTCTGGCGCATGACGGATATCAATGAGTATATATTCATTATATTTAATAGACGGGTTTGTGTCAAAAGCGTCATTAGTCTTCCGCCAATGAAATAAAAGTATCAAAGTAGCAAGTTGCCCGGGAAATTGGAGTGTTGTTGCGTGAAAATAAGGAAAACTATATGGATATCTAGACTGGTCGTCCTTTTGTACCGACACACTGTTAAATACAAATCAATCAATCAATAAATAAATAAATCAACCAATCAACCAATTAATCAATCAATAAATAAATGAATGAATGAATGAATCAATCAATCAGGCAATCAACCAACCAAATATTAATACTAAACGAGTACTTACATTACATAGTTGTTGGGCGTCGTCATCCAATGTCAACGATATACTCGTCACCTGAAAGTACAAAAAAGGAAACCATTGTAGTGTCTTTGTATAAAAAAAAAGTCTGGCGAAGTTCCACTTATCAAATGCCGCTTTAACTTCGGAAGTTTTCTTCGAATATATATGAGCCGTAACATTGTAGACCCTGCGTAAAGTATCGACCCGGATAAGACTAGCATGCCGCGCTGGCTAACCCGGACAGAGCCTTTTCGCATCATGTAGATTTTCTGTTTTAGGACGCGGACTGCGCAGGCTGATCTGGATCGATACATTCCGCAGAATCCATAATGTTGGTTTTCTCGTGGAACGACTAATATACACTTCTTAACTGCAACTCTCAAACATTAGTTTTATAGATACAAGCGTTTTGATTGCCGCTTCCTTCACGCCGCGTTTACAGCAAGCCTGTATGAACATACAATACAATACAATACGCATATTTTATTGTGTTAAACAAACACTTATTACATAGAAAAAACAACATACAAAGACATAGATTTTTAAACTTATAGATATTTATTTTTTCACTATAAAACCAATAATGGCGTTGATTATGTGCGAACAATTCGAATTATTTAATCGGTTTAATCTTGACAAATATATAGGACTTCATTGACAAAAAGTGGTGAAATTTAAAACCAGATAATGAAGACAGTCTGGACACAAACAAATGATTACGATAAATAAAACACTGAATGAAAATGAGTGATCATCTAAAAATGGGTTCAACGTGTATCCCGTCGGTGGGGACTGTTATCTGTTTCCCACCTGCAGATGCGTTTTGACGCAATAGCAGCAGAAAACTTTCTTCTTTTACCACAATGTTTTCAACTTTGTTCAACAATTAAGCTATCTTGTTTGTGTTTATTTCAGATTTTTGTCACTACGTCTGCTGCAGATTTGTTGTATATGTTGGAAAGGGATAAATGTTCTACTTCGTGCACGATCTTCGACCATTCCATCCTGCTATTCCAACCTTTACGTCAGAAGTTAATTTGATATCATGTTAACAATTAACGCACACAATAATGGTATTTTTGAATTCCAGGATTTGAGTAGAATTGTCTAATTTCTGGAGGCCAAAGGGTGACACATTTGATATTCATTAATCCTGGCCAACCTACAACACATTTAAAAAGATTAACACTCTCTAAAGTGAAGAAATACTTATTAAACTTAGTTGAATACATTGTGGCAAAAGGTGAGCAATTTCTCTTTTTATCGCAACTTTATTGATAAAAAGTGTCTGCTGCAGATGCGTATGTATGTGGGAATAGGTAAACTAAAAAATGTGAGAATAGGTGAACTAAAAACGTTTTCACTTGCCAAGTCCTAAACGGTGTGGACTTGTGAATGAAATTACACACAACCTGTCAGACAAAACTATGCAACCAGTGAAGTAAAATGATCATAATTAACCCGCGCCATATCGACGGCGTTCTATTAGTTTTTACTTGGACGACCACCATATTGGGTAAAGACATATCTCTTTTACGGAAATGATATACTATCCCACAATGTTTGCCTCGAATAGTATGACATTGGTTGGAAAAAGTAAACATGTACTTTAAAATCACGTCCAGGTGACAAACATGAAGGAACTTCCAGAACACTACAGATGGATATCTTTGTCTCTATGGCGGAAATACGGATATGAATGTCTCTATGGCAGGAATACGGAAATGTATGTCTCAATGGCGGAAATACGGATATGTATGTATGGCGGATATACGGAAATGTATGTCTCTATGGCGGAAATACGGAAATGTATGTCTCTATGGTGGATATACGGAAATGTATGTCTCTATGGCGGATATACGGAAATGTATGTCTCTATGGCGGAAATACGGAAATGTATGTCTCTATGGCGGATATACGGAAATGTATGTCTCTATGGTGGATATACGGAAATGTATGTCTCTATGGTGGATATACGGAAATGTATGTCTCTATGGCGGAAATACGGATATGTATGTATGGCGGATATACGGAAATGTATGTCTCAATGGCGGATATACGGCATGATATGCATGTCTCAATGGCGGAAATACGGAAATGTATGTCTCAATTGCGGATATACGGATATGTATGTCTCTATGGCGGATATACGGAAATGTATGTCTCAATTGCGGATATACGGATATGTATGTCTTTATGGCGGAAATAGAATTAAACACATTGTGGCAACAGTATCCATTACTCATGGTAATTTACACATCCACAATATGTTAATATGACGTTTATTGATAACGCATCATAACGTGTCTGCATTTCGTAAATGGAAATTTGACATAATATGTTTGTTTGTTAATGTTTAACTGGACCTTCCGCCGTTTTCAATATTACTTTAGTTACTTCAAAAACCCCGGATAAACAAAACCAGTACTGGGCTAAGAAATGCGCCGTGCCCACCCCACCATGACCGCCGCTATTCAGGAACAAACCCGGGGCGCCCGGTTCCAAGTCCCCGACACCTCACCACTCGGCCAGGGCAGGCGTTATATCAGTTAACAAATCATGGCCATAATGTACCTGCCGCCCGGTTCCTAGTTCCCGGCGCCTCACCACGCGGCCAGGCCGGGCGTTATATCAGTTAACAAATCATGGCCATAATGTACCTGCCGCGGTTGAGCTTTCAGGCTAAATTAGCTAATCATTGGTGGGCACTTCAAAATGTTATTTATATCTAAACAGATTGAGCCCGTATATTTGCTTTTATATTCACTGAATAAACACTGAATAAAGCCATATTTGATCTGCCGGGTTATTGATATACCAAACCACGAGGAATAATGTGATAAGATTTTCAGAGGCCTACGGGTTAGCTTAAATTTGTATCCTTACCCACAAACAGGAAATCTGCAGCAGACGACTTTGAAACCATCTGTACCTACACATGCAATTATGATTATTGAAAAGAGTAGCGAACATTATGCCAAAATGAAACATTGCTCGTTTTTAGTAATTTCTCTTTTTGTTACAGTGTCTTCAAAAGCTTTCTGCTGAAGAAGTGTCGGAAAGCGTCTGTAGATGGGAAAGGGGGGGGGGGGGCGCGGTTCGTGTGGAAACATCCTATGGGGAGAATCCGTCTATCACAGGATTCGAACTCAGGACCTTTGCTACGATATATTTATAGGGCAATAGGTGGGTTGTCATTTATTTGATACGTACCAACTAAAAAGGGTTTTGTATGGAAATAAAAGTATTTGAATCTTCAAAAAAGATGAAGTTAATATAAATGTAAACATCCAGTACCTCGAAAAATGTGAGGGATTGAGATAGAGAGTTTTAGTAACACAAGCTTGTATTTTAAAAAAATATTTTTTTAGCATTTTTTTGTGTCGGAATGACATATTTGTGGTTAACCTGTCAGGCGTGCTGACAAGTTATTTAGAGATATGACAAAGCAGTATATGAGATAATATGTCTGACATCCATTTACTGACCGGTGAAGCGAGTAAAGAATACGTATGAATACAATTACTGAGGTTTAACGCAATTTTCAACCGGTCCTATATATCACGACACAACCGGCCCTATATATCACGACACAACCGGCCCTATATATCACGACACAACCGGTCCTATATATCACGACACAACCGGTCCTATATATCACGACACAACCGGCCCTATATATCACGACACAACCGGTCCTATATATCACGACACAACCGGTCCTATATATCACGACACAACCGGCCCTATATATCACGACACAACCGGTCCTATATATCACGACACAACCGGTCCTAT
>JAUELF010160273.1:0-14806 GCA_031471495.1 Clinocardium nuttallii | reverse complement strand
TTACTTACCAGATAATCGAGCTATCTCGATTCAACAGTTTATATATGTTTGTTTACACAGTTTATATATGTTTGTTTACACAGTTTATATATGTTTGTTTACACAGTTTATATATGTTTGTTTACTTACCAGATAATCGAGCTATCTCGATTCAACAGTTTATATATGTTTGTTTACACAGTTTATATATGTTTGTTTGTTTACCAGAACGTTAGAAATAGAATTCGAGTCTAGCTGCGATGATGATTACGTCACCATTTTGGATGGATACAGTCGCACTTCTCCAGTTGTGTCAGGTAATCCTTTTGATTATTGATTGATTGGTTTTGTTGGTGTAATACGTCACTTGTAACAGTTTTTTAATTATATTACGGTGTTTCCTGCGAAAGTTACCAGGACTAATGGTCCGGTAATCCAGACAACAGGTAGTCAGTCGTAATGCTTTCCCTAAAACATGGACGCTCTACCACTACACCAAGGCGGTCTACTGTTTTTTCCATTGAATAACGTTTTCAATACCTAAATATAAATAGCAAATTTAACGATGCAAATTCACCGGTACTACTGATGTGATCATCCCCCGATGCCTGCATTTTAGTTGTAAAAATTGTCAATGTATTTTTTATGTTGACTTTAACAAAATAAATTTTAATCATACCATGTTCAAGTTCTCGCGAGACCACTGCTAAGTGTGTTTATGACTTCTCCAACTTGTTTCGAATGATTGAGAATTCACATAATTCTGTGATAAATAATTTCACTTTTCAGTACCAAACACATCTAAATATTGGTAGAATTACCCAGCATGCCAAATTTTGAACATGTCCATAAATTCCAATTGACTGTTTGTTCAACAGAATACTGCCAAAATAGTTTTGAATTACTTATTACTTACTTTGTTGTCAATTCCCTAGAGCACTTAATTCGGATCTGCCATTTTAAATCTCTTCAAAACCATCATAATGTGACATGAAAGAATCACGGCGCCACTACGAAATTGGTACAATTACCTTAAATATAAAACAATTAAATATTCGATGGGGGAACCAGCGACATGCCGCTTTCTGTTTATTAAAACTCGCTTTAAATAATTGATCTTATGTTCCAAAATAAGTTGTATAATACCAATTACTATAGTAAAGTCAAACACAAAATAACCGGAGAAATAAACATATATTATTTCTGTTTTCTAGGATTTCCAGAACGTATGTGTGGAACGAGTACACCGCGTGACAGTTACGTCACTTCCGGATCGAATTTGACGGTCTTTTTCAAAAGCGACATTCACAAAACAGAGGATGGATTCGAAATTGTATTTACTGCTTTTCATGAAGGTAATATTTCTCCTTTTCACACGAAACGATTTATATTCATCCATATGAGTATCTTCAGTCGATATACGATCTAGTTCCATCTTCGTTTATAAGTAGTCTCCCTTTAGTGGATTCTTCGATAACTCTAACTCGAACTGTAAAGGTGTCCATAGTATACCTCGAGTTATCCATAGTATACCTCGAGTTATACATAGTATACCTCGAGTTATCAATGCATTCGAGTGATCTCTGGTTGTATGTGCTATGAAAACAAACTAAAATGCCATCTAGAACTTTAAATGTAAAAGTATATAGCATTTTCAACACATAAATGTCTATACATAAATACAAATTCGTCACTATGCAATTCTATTCATTTATCTATCGTCAGTTTCAAAATATAGTTTTGATATATAGCTTAACCAAAACACATTCGGTGTTTTCATCATAGACAGCTATTGAAACAATTGAATAAATCATATTAAACATTGCATTACGTCTCTTAAGTATGCAGCTTTCCTCTTTACCTCTTTAAAATAGAATTCACATCAGCTGTTAAATTGAATCGTCCGCCATTTTATTTTCTTACACCACGTGGTTAAAAGACGAAATCGGTAAAACAAAATTACCGAAATATCACGCAACTCCCTATGCTTGTTGTATGAGTAGGATATATAACTATTTTGTTAAAAAACATTTGATTCAGTTTAATATATACAAGCGACAGTTTAATGAAAACATTGCTATTCGGTTTATCGTTTTGAGCAGATTCTTTTTATTTTATTTACATCAACTTGAAATTCAAATATATCTGTTGAGAAAAAAGAGTGTAATGTCTGTTGAAAACATGCAATATACACGTAAACAATAGCTTATACTTATACTCGGAAAATCGCCACTATTTGGAAAGAGGAAATGCAACTGTACCAGTATTCGGATAAACCTAAAAACGGATAACGGATTTTTGATTCGAAAAACGAATATTCGAATATATTCGAATAAGTAAAACGAATATTCGAATATCGTTTTCAGTATTCGTTCCCATCCCTAGTATTAAGCGATCATTGTTTATAAACGAAAACTCACCGGGTGCATTATACCACAAGTGATACTAGTGTCCCCCTCTGTCTTACTTGCAATAAGTTTTATTTTGAAACCAGCCAGTATGTCGTAATGTTAAACCCGCAACCTTGAGCACAGAGCACTTTATCATTTTAAAGTGTTTTGTAAGACCCGACCGAGGTTAGAACCCGTGACCTCTCACACCCGATCGCTCTATCTCTACACCACTAAGTCAGTCACATCAATCGAATATCGGTGGCCAGTTTTTACATAGGCATATTAGTCGCAATGTTTAGTGTCTTCAATGAAAAGCAATTTTCAATAATGTAGGACATAATTACCTTCCAGGTTTCTGGTTCTGAAATAATAGGGCTCGTAACGTGTAGGATGTTGAGTAAATCGGCTTCGCCATAACTCGACAAAACTTGACCAATCTCTGCCACACTCATCGGCAATCCATTGCAGCTTACACTTAGTCCAACCGCTGGGCTAAAAGAGAAGTTTTCGATCTTGGGAATGCGGTCACATGGTACACAAGTGAAGCCATGTTTCAAAAGTTGTTAATTCAGAAACATAGACTATCCGCATTTAAAGTTAATTATTAATATCATAAAAAGCTAATGTACCAGCTAATCATTTGAACCAAACCAAATAGACAAACATTGTTTAAAGTCAAATTGTCAATGAAATCAACACAAAAATTCATAAAATGGGAAAAGCACCATACTTGGCATAAACATTTGGAGCGGACTTACAAACATCTTAAGCAATATACCCATTTCGTATCTGTCCACGCAGACTGATTCCGTACCGACACATTCCGTCTCAGGGGGATAGAGGTATAGAGTAATTGAAACAGAAATTCCACAGGATGCGAAACGTGTCTGTTTGAGTTAGCCTACTCGGCATGCTTAGGCGGATCAGAGTCGACACTTTACGCAGAGTCCACAATGTTGATTTTCTCGCGAGACGGCTCACTTGTAACGAGTGAACGAACGTCTACTATATTTTATTGTATGGAGAGTCAATGTCTATTCAATTGATCAACATGTTAAAACGATATAAAGCAACAGTGAAAATACACTAAAACCATTTGCGTCAGAACATAATAAGCCGAACATTTTAATAATACTTAATAACCTTTTATTATTTGTTGATACTGTACCATCTTCAAAATTAGTTTGTACGTTAACTTCATCACAATGTGACGCCTTCCCGGTAAATAACTCCAATAGGGCCGTTTCCACTTGCTGCTTGTCAAGATCGCCCGTCTTGATGGTTACAGGCAAAGTGATGCGATACTGATCTACGAATATTAATAACAGTACCGGTAAATGATTACATATATTGATTGATTGTAATTCACTGAATGAATCGACTTTCACTTCGTTGTCAACGAACATTCAGTAATATCAAGGCGTCTTAATCATCTAACAGGTTTTTATAGCATTAAACAAAGAGGATTTGAATTCAGATTCTTTGAAAGATAGTATCTAAACCTTTGCAACAATAAAAGCAATTCTACATACTATAATGAAAAACAAGGACAACTACCATTTCATTTATTTGTATTTTTGGTGTGGTGTTTTAGTAAACAATTAGTAAAGCATCTATGCCTATTTATCTTGTCTTTATGGTTGCCAGTTTGGAATTGGTAAGTAATAGACTGTAGTATTAAAAGCATGACTTTTTACTGCAATAATAACTCTTTCAGCGAAAATGTCCATATTAAGGTTTTTGCAAACGGACGATATTAAAGTGTGTCAGCTCATAACAAACTGTCTCACATAACACCAGTATCATACACCAGCATTGTTTGCCTTTTCGTTATCAAACAATTCCAAAACTCTTCTAACATGACAATTGTAGTTTAAACGACCGACCATACTTACCTTCCTTAATACAATTCTGCATACGGATATCACAGCGGTGTCCTTCGTAACAGGCATGACATTGGCAGCTGAAGACACCATCAACTTGTATGACTTCCCCATTATCACACGGTTCGGAAATATACAAACGAAGATCATTTTCACACAAATTTCCCTGAAAACCCTCCGGACATTTGCAGACAAATTTAGCATCAACGTGTACGCAAGACGCACCGTTTACACAAGGGTTTGGTACGCAAGCACTGTCGTTGCAGTCTTGGGAAGATACACCTGGAGGACACTTCTTGGAAATGTCAACATCGCATAAATGTCCCGCATAGTTTTCATTACACACACAAGCAAATCCATCGTCCAGTTCAACGCATTGGCCATGTTGACATGGATTGTTTTGACAAAATTGGAAAATATGTTCACAGCGTTGTCCCGTGAATTTAGAACCACATTCGCAATTAAAGCCGTCTGAAGTTCTTAAACAGGTGCCATTTATACACGGATTGCTGGAACACACGTCTATCCGAACCTCGCAAAACGTACCTTCATATTCTTCCGGGCAGTCGCAACTGAATCCGTTTATCGTGTCAATACAGTTACCATGACTGCAAGGATTCGACGCACATTCATTCACATTGATATCACACAGTGACCCCGCAAAGCCGCTAAAACATCTACACGAAAAGCTATCTCCTGAGTTTGCACAAGAACCATTGTAACATGGAGCAGACAAACACGCATCTGTGTTAGTTTCGCAGAGGTTTCCTGTGTAACCCGCGAAGCAATGACATTCAGAACCAATGTCAGTCAGTATACAGACACCATTGATGCATGCATTTGAAGAACAGTTATGAATGTCAGCATCACAGTTACTTCCGGTAAAGAATTGAATGCAGGTACACTTGTACCCATCCACACTATTCACACAGGTACCATGAACGCAAGGATTCGACTTACAATAATCAATATCCGTGTCACAATGAGAACCGGAAAACCCTGTCTGACACAGGCACGTGAAAGTATTTACTTGGTCGAAACAGGTACCTCGAACGCAAGGACTCGAGCTACAATCATCAATATCAACATCGCAATCCCGACCTGAGAAACCTTCATGACAGTTACACGTGTAATTATTTACATGGTCAACACATGTGCCATTGGCACAGTGACTTGTGGAACAATCATCGATATCAACGTCACAGTCCCGACCTGAGAAACCTTTCTGACAGCTACATGTATAATTATTTACTCCGTCATGGCATGTACCATAAGCACAGGGACTCATGGAACAATCATCAATATCATCGTCACAGTCCCGACCAGAGAAACCGTCCTGACAGTTGCACGTGTAATTATTTACATGGTCAACACATGTACCATGGACACAGGAACTCGATGTACACTCATCAAAATCAACGTCACAGTCCCGACCTGAGAAACCTTCCTGACAGTTACAAATGTAATTATTAACTTGGTCAACACATGTACCATGGACACAGGGACTCGATGTACAGTCATCAATATCTATATTACAGTCCAAACCCGAGAAACCGTCCTGACAGTTACACGTGTAATTATTAACTTGGTCAACACATGTACCATGAACACAGGAACTCGAGGCACAATCATCAACATCTATATTGCAATACCGACCTGAGAAACCTTCCTGACAGTTACACGTGTAATTATTTACTTGGTCAACACATGTACCATGAGCACAGGGATTCGAGGCACACTCATCAAAATATATATCACAGTCCCAACCGGAGAAACCTTCCTGACAGTTACACGCGTAATTATTAACTAGGTCAACACATGTTCCATGAACACAGGGACTCGAAGCACACTCATCAATATCAACGTCACAGTCGCGACCTGTGAAACCGTCATGACAGTTACACGTGTAATTATTAACTTGGTCAAAACATGTACCATGAACGCAATAATTCGAGGTACAATCATCAATATCAGTGTTACAGTCCCGACCCGAGAAACCGTCCTGACAGTTACACGTGTAACTATTTACTTGGTCAAAACATTTACCATGAACACAGGGATTCGAGGCACAATCATCAATATCAAAGTCACAGTCCCGACCTGAAAAACCGTCCTGACAGTTACACGTGTAATTATTAACCTGGTCAAAACATGTACCATGAACGCAAGGATTTGAGGTACATTGATCAATATCAGTGTTACAGTCCCGACCTGAGAAACCTACCTGACAGTTACACGTGTAAGTATTAACTTGGTCAACACATGTACCATGCACGCAGGGACTCGAGGTACATTCATCAATATCTATATTACAGTCCCGACCTGAGAATCCTTCCTGACAGTTACACGTGTAATTATTTACATTGCCAACACATGAACCATGAACACAAGGAGTCGATATACAATCATCAATATATATAGTACAGTCCCGACCTGAGAAACCGTCCTGACAGTTACACGTGTAATTATTTACATGGTCAACACATGTACCATGACCGCAGGGACTGGATGTACATTCATTTATATCAACGCCACAGTCCCGACCTGAGAAACCTTCCTGACAGTTACACGTGTAATTATTTACATGGTCAACACATGTACCATGACCGCAGTGACTCGATGTACAGTCATCAATATCTATATTACAGTCCCGACCTGAGAATCCTTCCTGACAGTTACACGTGTAATTATTTACATTGTCAACACATGAACCATGAACACAGGGAGTCGATATACAATCATCAATATCTATAGTACAGTCCCGACCTGAGAAACCGTCCTGACAGTTGCACGTGTAACTATTTACTTGGTCAACACATGTACCATGAACACAGGGAGCCGTTCTACAGTCATCAATATCTAGATTACAGTCCCTACCTGAGAAACCGGCCTGACAGTTACACGTGTAACTATTTACTTGTTCAACACATGTACCATGAACACAGGGACCCGAGGCACATTCATCAATATCAACGTCACAACTCCGACCTGTGAAACCTTCCTGACAGTTACACGTGTAATTATTAACTTGGTCAACACATGAACCATGAACACAGGGAGTCGTTGTACAGTCATCAATATCTAGATTACAGTCCCAACCTGAGAAACCGTCCTGACAGTTACACGTGTAATTATTTACTTGATCAACACATGCACCATGAACACAGGGACTCGAGGCACAATCATCAATCTCTTTATTACAATGCCGACCTGAGAAACCTTCCTGACAGTTACACGTGTAATTATTTACTTGGTCAACACATGTACCATGAACACAAGGACTCGAGGCACATTCATCAATGTCAATGTCACAACCCTGACCTGTGAAACCTCCTTGACAGTTACACGTGTAACTATTTACTTGGTCAACACATGTTCCATGAACACAGGGACTCGAGGTACAATCATCAGTATCAACGTCACAGTCCCGACCTGAGAAACCGTCCTGACAGTTACACGTGTAATTATTAACTTGGTCAACACATGTACCATGAACACATGGACTCGAGGCACACTGATCAATATCAAAGTCACAGTCCCGACCTGAGAAACCTTCCTGACAGTTACACGTGTAATTATTAACATTGTCAATACATGTACCATGAACACAGGGACTTAAGGCACAATCATCAATATCAAAATCACAGTCCCGATCTGAGAAACCGTCCTGACAGTTACACGTGTAATTATTTACTTGGTCAACACATGTTCCATGAACACAGGGACTCGAGGCACAATCATCAATATCAAAGTTACAGTTCCGACCTGAGAAACCTTCCTGACAGTTACAGGTGTAACTATTTACTTGGTCAACACATGTACCATGGACACAGGGACTCGAGGTACAATCATCAATATCAAAGTCACAGTCCCGACCTAAGAAACCGTCCTGACAGTTACATGTGTAATTATTAACTTGGTCAACACATGTACCATGAACACATGGACTCGGGGCACACTCATCAATATCAACGTCACAACCCCGACCAGAGAAACCGTCCTGACAGTTACACGTGTAATTATTAACTTGGTCAACACATGTACCATGAACGCAGGGAGTCGATGTACACTCATCAATATCTAGATTACAGTCCCAACCTGAGAAACCGTCCTGACAGTTACATGTGTAATTATGAACCCGGTCAACACATGTACCATGAACACATGGACTCGAGGCACACTCATCAACATCAACGTCACAACCCCGACCTGTGAAACCTTCCTGACAGTTACACGTGTAATTATTTACTTGGTCAACACATGTTCCATGAACACAGGGACTCGAGGTACAATCATCAATATCAACGTCACAGTCCCGACTGGAGAAACCGTCCTGACAGTTACACGTGTAATTATTAACTTGGTCAACACATGTACCATGAACACAGGGACTCGATGAACAATCATCAATATCAACGTCACAGTCCCGACCTGAGAAACCGTCCTGACAGTTACACGTGTAATTATTTACTTGGTCAACACATGTTCCCTTTACGCAGGGACTCGAGGTACATTCCTCAATTTCAGTGTCACATGTCGGTCCAGTGTATCCATCTGTACAAGAACAAGTAAATCCACCCAAATGATTGTCACAGATCCCCTTATGACAGGGGTCAGCCAAGCATTCGTTTATATCAATATCACAAAGATGACCCGTATAATATTCATTACACTGGCAACTTAAATCATTGGTTGTGTTAACATTGATCCCATGTGTGCATCTGTAGGTGGTTAGATCAGGGAGTTGCCAATCAGCAATGCTAGTCAGACAAATAATTCCGGCAAATCCGTCTTGACATTTACACCTTCCATTGATACAATCGCCATTGGCACATGAATAATCTCCGTTGTGGTCATTGCTACCTAAAAGTATTCACAATGAAAAGAAAGTTAAGAAATTATCAAATAACAAACATATCTGCTTCACGTATTAACATAACATTTTACTATGAGACAAAATGTACTCACTAACAGAAGAAACGCATCAACCTATAGTATTTTAGCTTGACAAACAACGTTCGTATTAGTCGAACTTAGATAGAAGTATCACTGATATTTTATTTGGCACGAAATCATGGCACGTTGGCTCCATTTAAAGGCTTCATTGCTGATTAAGTCGAGCAATAAACTTATGTAATTATATTTATTAGGAAAATGGTAAAATATGTGAATGAAACATTTACATTCAGGACCATTGTTTACAAATTCAAATGCGTTTGGGTATATACAACTGTTCTGCATGTGACAACACAAATGATTTTCATCTTTCTTCAGTAATTTTGTGGATGTGTTTTATAAAATAAACTAGGTTTGTATCCACAGAAACATGAAAACTATTATTAACCTTTTAGTTATTTCGACTTTTTATTAGCATCGTTGGATGACTTGTCTATCCGTATAATTTTCACTGAGAAATAACTCGTTGATGTACACAGATGAATCCGCCTGTCTCATATAAAATACTTTGAAAATGGAAGTAATGACTGCCCTCTTGATGCTCAGGGTTGTGGAGTAAGCATTTCGAGTGACTTGATGCTGTCCGGATTAACGCACCAGTAGTTGACTTACCCGGGAAACGGCGTGATGTAACTGAAAAATCGTCCCAAGTGGCGTTAAACACCAACTACTAAATCAACCTGTCTGAATAATATTTAACATCCTGGTTTATCTGCACATGTATGCTCGACGTTAGTGTATGCCAATTTAAAACAATTGAAAGTTAAAAGAGCACTTACAATAAGTTTGCAAATCTCACTCGTTAAGCATTTACTACATTTTAGAGGGGTCCTATGTATAAGCCGCTGTGAAAATTAAATTTGATAATTTGTTTTCTTATATATATACTTATCATGCGGTGAAAACTGAGCGATATATTCAGTTGTCGAGCAAATTTATTTTCTAGTTTTAAAAGAAGACAAAGTTGACCTTTCCACCAGATAACAGTTGCTTTCGAAACATTCTACGTGCCAATTAAAAAGTGTGCAATGTTGTATACTTTTCAAGTGTGGGAATAAATCAATAACTTTGAAAACGAATGACTACTTTAACGATCATTCATGAACAACCTTTTTCTACGTCATAGAGGTCACCGGGGTCGCCTACGGTTGACGAATGAGTGAACATACTACTTCTGTGTTTTAAATAAGTTTACGGTGTTTGTCTATCACCCAGAACGTACGATGAAGACTTTACATTACAACACATGGGCATTGTTTTATGTAATAGAGTATGTTAATATAATGCCATTGGATCTTTAAGAATATTGAGCAATTAAACCAAAATCACGTGAGATATGCCCTTTTAACAGAAACTTACTTGTTCTGCATTTTTGCAAATTACACTTCATATTGTCATCTGGACATTTCTGTTCACAATTTCTTCCAGCGTGGCCCAATGAACACCACGCCATCAGTTCAAGGGCTATACTGTAAGTATAAAGATTGGTATGCACACAATAAACTTCTGTCTGCCAGAACATTTTGGACACAAAATAATGCAAACATTCTTTTTTAGCAATTAAGGCTTTGCATTTCCTTCATTCTTTAATCTTAAACATAACATGTGTCCATAGTTCCCCATTGTCTGAACTTCCTTGTCATTAAAATACTAAAGAACATAAAGTAAATATTTAAAACAAAAAACCCGATGATGGTCCTATAACGCTCTCACATATAGAACTGATATCGTTTTAATGTTCTTAGTCTATTCATATAAGGTATACAAGACAGCCACCTGGTGGCCATATTTTTCAACAGATTGGAATAATTTTAACACTCTTGGTAGAGTATGAAATCCTATAAGAAGCACCAGAAAAAGGGATATATTGTAAAGTCGTAATAACGCGAAAAAAGGCGTTATAATGCGAAAAAGGCGAAGGAACGCGAAACAATGCGTTATAATGCGAAGAAGGCGAAGAAACGCGAAACGAGGCATAATAACGCAAAGTAAAGACGTTATAATGCGAAGAAAGGCGTATTAACGCGTAGTAACGCAAAAAGAAAGGCATATTAACGCTAATAAAAGGCGTAATAACGCGAAAAATAAAGGCATAATAACGCAAAATAAAGGCGTAATAATGCGAAATTAAAGGCGTAACAACGCGAAAAGAAAGGCGTATTAACGCTAGTTAAAGGCGTTATAACGTGAAATAAAGGCGTAATAACGCGAAAATAAAGTCATATTAACGCGAAATAAAGGCGTCATAACGCTTAACAACTGCATTTTAACGCTAATAATAGGCGTTATTCGCGAAAGAAAGACGTAGTAACGCAAAAATTACTGCGTTATATAACGCGAAATAAAGTTGTAATAACGCTTTTTAGATATAAGATATAAGATTTAATTATTTACGCTTATCAGCACTTTTCTTCATATTCATGGTTTATACTTTGCATGCTAATTCAAGTCTGTCAGCTAATCCACTTGTATTTTTGACTAGGGTTTAGCAACAACGAGATTTTAACTGTATTAGCTAATTCAGAGGGAGTTATCATAAGTACGTCTACCTTGAAAAGGAAGTTGAAGTCACCGGTCTGTTCCGGAGAAAGAATCATTCGGAATTTACTTTACGTTGCTTGTGTTATTCTTTCTCAGCTTGAAACATCGGGTGATTTTCACGGTTAACATTGTGTGCATTTAAAGTGTAAACAAGCTGGATACAATCGAAAATAGAACAAGAAAGAGACCAATGAGACAGCAATATTCAGTCCTAGACCAGGAACCAATTGTGTTTGGCATATAGACTCGCAAGACAAACTGAAGCAGTATGGCATTGCTATAAATGGTTGCATAGAATGTTTATTCAAGGTGTGTAATTTGGCTTGAAGCGGCAACTACAAGCAACGACCCGAAGGTTATAGCAAGCTATAACATAGTTGCAGCTCGGAAGAAGGGTGTATGCCCTAAACGAGTAAGAATTGATCTTGGAACCGAAAATATATACATTGAAAACATGCAAACGTTTCTATGCCGTGGACATGGTGACGAATTTTCTGACGAAAGGAGTTTTATAAGCGGAAAAAGCACATACAATCAACGCATAGAGTGGTTTTTGGGACTGTTCCGAAAAGCAATGGGACAGTATTACATGAATTTGTTTTGATGACTTCTGGCGTCTTCATGGTTGAAAAAGCGTCTTCAAAGCAGTAAGCGATTTATGTATAGCTAAACAGGCGTTATTACGACTTTATTTCGCGTTTTTACACACCCCGCGTAATTACGCCTTTATTTTCGTGTTACTACGCTTTTCCTTCGCATAATAATGCCTTTTATTAGCGTTATTACGCTTTATATCGCGTTATTACGCCTTTAATTCCGCTTTACTATGCCTTTATTTCCGCGTTATTACGCCTTTATTTCCGCGTTATTACGCCTTTATTTCTCGTTATAACGTCTGTTATTAGCGTTTTAAAATACGCCTTTCTTTGCCTTTATTTTTGCGTTATAATGCCTTTGTCTCCGCGTTCCTACGCATTTCTTTCGCTAATAACGCTATTTATTATTTACTTCGCGTTATAACGCCTTTTATTAGCGTTAATACGCCTTTCTTTTCTTGTTATTAAGCCTTTATTTTCGCAATATAATGCCTTTATTCCGTCTTACTACGCCTTTCTTCGCATTATTACGCATTTACTTTGCGTTATTATGCCTTGTTTTGCATTTTTTTTTCTCATGTTTCGCGTTACTTCGCCTTTTTTCGCATTATAACGCCTTTTTCACGACTTTATAATATTGTTTTTTTCTCTTTTATGGTCCTAATAGGCTTTCGTAGTAGAGAAGACAGGAAGACTTTTAAAGTCCCTGCTTTCTGATGGCAATGTTTTTTACGGACCGTAATAGTTTGAACGGTATTGGTAGAAGGCATATTTGAGTCAATTTAATTTCAAATTGAGACAATACTTTTGGACAAAAAGATTGTTATATTTTTCACTATGTATACATATATGAGGAACAAGCACCAGCCTTGATTGGACATGTGTTTTAACGGGTACGGAAAGCCCACCCCTGTCAGTCGAGTTAAAAATCCCGTAGAATTCTTGATAACTCTTCCTTTGTATTTAATAAATACTGTCGAAGAAAAAAAGGAAATGAAAAGTTTTAATTGCTGTATAAGTTAAGTTGGCGATCCTACGAGAGGATCTAATATGATGAAGTTTTAAAATGAAATGTTCTATACTAATCTATAATTGTTTTCCTTAAGAAATACATTGCAGCGAAAACGTATAAAAATATAATATTTAAGATCAACATATTAATTATTTTTGAGGAAATATGATAAGTTTTCAGTTATTATCGTCAATTGAAACTTATACACCTCTTGGGAGCCTCGCGTAATCTCCAGTCATGAGACGTATTATCGGCCTTGCTAATATATTTATAGAAATTAAAGCTGGATGGAGATGGCCGATTAGCATTTGGAAAATACACAGATTATTGCTGTGATTTAATAGTTGATACTGGGATAAATATATAAACAAGTTGATTCCATCGTTTCCGTTTACTATTTAATTTCAAAGAGTTTACATAATTTTGGCTGACACGTGGTTTTAAAAAGAAAAGAGATAAACAAAAAACGCGAAAGCTTCACTCGATTACAGATTCTATATCTTTTAAAGTACAATGTTCTTATCGAACAATGTTCCAACTGGTTAATCAGCCTAAAACACAGTATACAATACGTTGCGTCTGTCGCATGATTAGTACATATTTGACTGCCATTGATTACTATTTATCACGTGGCGGTTCAACTTAATGCTAGGTTAACATTATATTCCCGGCGGCCAACGCAGCCCCGTTTGCCCAAAACGTAGTGTGCCGTGGGATTTTGGGCCATTTTGTCACTGTATAAAAGTTATGTTAAGTCTTGCCAAGTTTTTTCACGGTCTATCACTGTATATCCGTGACGGGCCGTGAGGGGAAAGCGCCGGAGTCCCGGGGGCTCCGAGGTGCACTACGGTTCGGCCAGCGGTCTACCACGGATGTCAGTACGTTCCCTCCCGTTTTTTACGTTCTGATCAAGGTCTAACACGTTTTTCACGTTCTGATCAAGGTCTAACACGTTTTTCACGTTATGTCAAGGCTTTCTACGGATAAAACGTGGATGCCGGGCAGCTTTGGAGCACGTTTGTGCCGTCGGTATAAAAAGAAGGCCTGCCAAGCAATAGCAATAATTGTATCCTGAGATTACGACGAGACAACATCATGCAAGCCTAAGCTAAAAAGATTTAGTGTTTGCATTTTCGCTGGGTGCATACATCCAGTATTTGCGTCAGCAAGAATAAGTCAGTTGCAGATAGGGAATGCCAGAGTGCAGCAGTCAGGAAGAATTTGAAGAATGCGAATGTGAATGCTAAGATCCATGTAGGTGCGCGAATGGTTATCGGAAGGCAAAAGGCAGCAACTGGGCCACTAGCCAACCTTCTTACAAGAGAGCTCACCATCGGAGGTATCAGCGCCTTTCAGAACTACCCGAGGATGCCCCTAGAGCTCTTCGACGAGATCCCGGAAAGAGTAACACCAGCCATTGAGAGACAAGACACGAAATACCACTCT
>JAUELF010160053.1:0-14808 GCA_031471495.1 Clinocardium nuttallii | reverse complement strand
GAAATGTTCCTTGGGTGACCCTCTATCAGATCCCTTCAAGCCATGTTGATTGGTCGAAAAACATGGCCGCCAGAGGGTGGGGCTTACATGGCTAAAATGAAGAAAAAAAATCAGGTGAGCGATCCAGGGCCATCATGGCCCTCTTGTTTAGTAAATTGTGGCCACAACTTAGTAAATTGTGGCCACAACTTGGCAAATTGTGGCCACAATATAAACACAGTGTTGCGGATGTCACCTCAGTGCCATCGTACAAAACAGATCTACATATGAGAAAGGGTAAACAGTGACATATTTTTAAAAAATTGTCAGCTTGAAATATCTGAGCAAAAAGTTGTACCGGTATTTCTTTGGTTAATAAAAAGCAATGTTTTTATGTCATGTTGAATATTCTATTTTCGTTTTATTTTAATTTCAGTGCCATTGGTGTCACGAATGTGTCCAAGTGATACTTACAGAGTGTATAAATCTGGTAAATATTGGCATACCCTCTCCTTCCTACAGACGCAATTTGACATGACAACTTTTCAAAACATTGTGGTAAAAGTAGAAATTGCTGTATGAACAATTTTCTATCTTCAATTATTTGACCAGATTGTCCATGTTGTTAAAAATATCGTCTGCTGCAGATTGTTTGTATTCGGGAAAAGTTTATCTGAATAGGTTAAACCCTGTCATGTATACATCAATTCTGCAGCAGACGACTTGGAAAACATGTTGAGAAAAATATGTAAAATCTTTTGATATAAAAGTTAAGATTTGGAATAAACATTGTGGCAAATATAGAAACAAGCCGTTAGGCATATTTTGCAAACTTCAGGCTCTAGCTCGGAAACTTGTCGTCGGAGGTCAATCATGTAAAGAATATTTTTGTAGCGCTTGAACAGCTCTATCAGATGGTGCAATAAAATCGCTATCTAATGCTACCACTGCAGGACTAGGGGTGATTGAAGTAAAAAACGACTGTAAAAAGATTACCTATCTTTGTAAGGCTACCATTTGGAATCAAAACTGTAGGAGAAGATAGAAAAATGGTTTGTGTTCTTAAGAAGCTGCATAACAACGGATGGGTCCTTAGCAATGAATCTCAAACGTGCACACCCTGAGCCTCTATGGCACCTGTTCACCAAGTTTCATCAGAATCGGCCCGTCAATTTGGTCTGTGGAGCGCCGCTTAAGAAAACAAACAAACAAACAGACAAACAGCTGGAAAAGCCAAACAATAAGGGATATCTAGTGAAGCGAATCCCAATTACTCTGTAGGAAAGTTGTCTGCTGCAGTGGTGTCAGAAAGCGTCTGTGTGTGGGAAAGTTGTCTGCTGCAGTGGTGTCAGAAAGCGTCTGTGTGTAGGAAAGTTGTCTGCTGCAGTGGTGTCAGAAAGCGTCTGTGTGTAGGAAAGTGTTAAACTTATTACAACGTATATTAATCACTAGGCGTTTGTGTCCTTATCCAATTGACTACAGGAACCAGTTTTGTGAACCCTGTATCGTCGGTATAGAGCCGAGCTGGCTGGCCGGCACATTAACGCCAAATGAACAGACTGTTTACTGTTTGCTGCTCAACTCAATTTTGTTATCTTGATATTCTTAAAATTGGCTATGATCTCTTCCAAATTGCAAAACTTGATATTTAATTTTTTTTTTTGAATGGATAAAGATTTAGTCTTTTTATTATACAGACAAAGTTGGACAATTTTAAAAGAGAAATTTGTCCAAAAACAAAATTACTACCAACAGCAGATACATTCTCCTTTCACCAAAATGTTTTCAGCTGTATTTATTAATTTTACTTTCAATTATTGAGATTTACTATATGACTGCCTAAATGTTTTCAAAGTCATCTGTTGCAGATAAATTATATGTGGGAAAATGTTAACTAATATCGTGTGTATAAGAAAAATCACAATAGGATAAATTCTTGAAAACTTTAAAACATTTTCCAACATACAAAAAAATCTGCTGCAGATGGCTTTGAAAACATCTTTGCAAGATAATGGAAAATCTGTATAAATGAATGTATTTGGAAAAAGAGTTAAACCTTTCCACAAAGCAGACAAAAATCATTGTAAAAGCAAAATGATTTAATAGATTTGAAAACAGATGTGGATCTGACAACTTGGGGGGACAGTGGTATTCACATAGTGACATACATGTACAGCTGTATTATATTCGTATTTCTATGCATGTTTTTCTTTTTGTTCTTTATCTTTATAACTCTTTACTTTTGTAAAATATTGATCTTCATTATATTGAGAAAATAAAGATTCAGAAAAAAAAAGAAGAAGCGTCAGAAAGCTTCTACTGCAGGGAATAAGTTGAGTGTAATGAGCATAGTTTATGTATCTAGTATTATGTATCTGTGAGAATATCATCTTAGTAAGTTGAGTGTAAGTTGAGTGTAAGTTGAGTGTAATATTCATAATGTATCTATCTTGGTTCCTCTGTGAGAATATCGTCTTAGTAAGTTGAGTGTAAGTTGAGTGTAATATTCATAATGTATCTATCTTGGTTCCTCTGTGAGAATAACATCTTAGTAAGTTGAGTGTAATGAGCATAGTTTATCTATCTAGGTTCCTCTGTGAGAAAAGCATCTGTGCAAGTTGAGTGTAAGTTGAGTGTAATATTCATAATGTATCTATCCAGGTTCCTCTGTGAGAATAGATACAACACTCTTAGGATTCGACAACACAAATTGGCAGAGAGGAAACAGAAGTTACATATTTAAAGGGGAAGGTGAGTAGACATATCATTAATACCTTTCTCTCTTAGAGACTAGTTTAACCCTTTCCCTCATACAACAAATCTGCAGCAGATGACTTTAAACATATCAAGGCAAAACTGTGAAAAATCTCTATAAATAAATGTTTTATTATTTAAAGGAATTTTAAATATTGTGGCTAAATGAGAAATAATGAGTGATTTCTTCTTTTGCCACATTGTTTTCAGAAAGTGTCAGTATGTTAAAAAGGTTAACAAGTTTCTTCTTAATAAGACCGCATTAAATGATATTGTGAAAAAGGGAGAAGAGAAATTGATTAAAAAATGTTATTTCTCCTTTCCCTTCAACATTTTCAACTTTCAAGGTTCAACACTATCAATATTGGTGTGGTAACCTGGAAGACTGGTAACTGGTAATAAGGCATGGATAAAAAACTCTTGATAACCAATTTCTCAGCTTATTACCAAATTTTGTGATTTGGTAAGCTATTTCTGACTGTCCTGATGAAGAAAAAATAGTTTTAAAGAATTAGACAGAGGAGATAACTAAGTTGGAAAATTTAGATTTCCCTCAATATGTTTATTTTTGTCAGCTGTAGAGTAGTAAACTTTGTCTTTGCATTGAAAGGTGATGCTGCTACGCTGATGGAGATCAACCATGATCAGAGAGAGGTGTTCAGTGAGACGATGAAACTTGCGGTGGATCCGCCCGATTTACAGATCATGCAGCCATCATCAGAGTCGGTTGCTGCCCGACTCACGAATCCCATCGTCACAACATATCTGGATACAGAAAAAATTGCTTTTGAAAGGTATGTGTATTTTTGTCTTCATACTTATTTCAGTTTATTAACCCTTTCCCTCATATAGATGCTTGCTGATGCCTCTGCAGCAGACGGCTTTTTGAAAACATGGCATCAAAAGAAGAAATTGCTCAAATCGAGCTATTTCTCCTTTTGTCACCATGTTTTATATTCAATTATTGTTCTTACATTTAAAGGGAATGTCTGTTGTTTTGCCCAGATGTCCAACAAAATGTAAGCAGAAGACTCGGCAAAAATCTCTTATGATTGAATGTAATTTTTTTCAATAGAGTTGAAAACATTGTGGTAAAAAGAGATGATTCTCATTTTGTCACAATGGTTCAAAAGTTGTCTGCTGTAAAGATGATAGATAGTGTTTGTTTTTTGGTAAATGGTTAAACTTTCCACAAAGCAGACAACGGTCATCGTGACATGTGTCATATGTCCACCAATGGGATATAATCTCTTTCTCACTCCTTTTGTCACACTGTTTTCAAAAGTTGTCTGATATAGAGACGCCAGAACGTATTTATATGTGGCAAAGGGTAAATCATTTTCAATCTCTGCTTACCCAACCAGTACTGGTGCTGAGTGTTTGGGAAGGTCCCGACTGTTGATGCAGCTCTCATGTGAATCAAACCCAGGTCCTTTGGGTCAGCAGTGCTCTATCCCTGATCCACCATCTCCCACTCTTATTTATTGTTTATTGTAGAAACAAATCTGGTATTTGGGGCTGGAGAAGTGATAGAACAGAGACGGTCAGTGGTAGAGAATCCAAGGTGAGAAATAGTCGACTTTACTAGATTGTTGGTTTAATAGTTTTTCTAGTCTTAGCTCTTTCTAAACAGAGCAAAACAGAAATTATATTTTAAACTTAAACATTTACAGCTCATGGAATGTATAAACAAATATATACATACATAATTGAATGTGATAATGTAAGACTGTAAAGATAGTACCAGTTCTTTATTTTATCTTAATGCCAAAAAAAAATCATAATATTTTTACTAATATTTATCAAATCAATCAGGTCAGGAATGTTTGACTGATATAAGTTACACTCAATTATTTGATTTCATATGCTTTGATGTAAAATAACTAGGATTGCATAAACAAGATTTCATACACAAGATTGCATAAACACAGAAATTCCAATAACTCACAATCAGGTAAAACGCGATGTCCATTAGAAGTACATGTAACACAGTCTGCCCATTCATGGTTCTGAACAGTCTTAAGATAATATACATTTCATTCACAGTTCAACCCTTTCCCTTATACAACAATTCTGCAGCAGACAACTTTGAACATATTTTGTCAAAAATAGAAAGTCTCTATAATGAAAGGATTACCTATGACTAAAAGTGGAAAACATTGTGGCAAAAGGATAAATTATTCGTTTTGAGCAATTTCTTCTTTTGTCACTATGTTTTCAAAAGTTGTCTGCTGCAGAGGCATCAGAAAGAGTCTATATGAGGGAAAGGGATAATGACGTATCTTTCAGGTATTTAGTGCATCTAATGTCGAGGTAATAACAAAAACAAGAATGGAACATTTAACGGAGCAGGACAAGGAGCGCTGTAAGAAAACTAACAAATCCCCCATTGAATCGTTTCTTGGTGTGGCTGAGGAACATAGTAAAACTCATGGAGCTTCCAATGGGGTAAGATATTTGTATAATAACCCTTTAACAGGGGGCGGGGTTACTTTGCAATATATGGCTATAGTGAAAACTCAAAAAATTCTTCTCCAAAAGTATCGGGCAAATTTTCTAATAATTTTTGTAGAAATGTTCCTTGGGTGACCCTTTATCAGATTCCTTCTAGCCATGTTAGTTGGTTGAAAAACATGGCCGCAAGGGGAAAGGACAGTTTTGCCTTATGGCTTAAGTGAAAACTTAAAAAATCCTCTTCTCTGAAAGCATCAGGCCGATTTTCAAAAGAAATTGTAGAAATGTTCCTAGGGTGACCCTCTATCAGGTTCCTTCCAGCGATGTTGCTTGTTTGACAACTATGGCCGCCATGGGGCGGGGCTTTTTTGCTTTCTCTAGCTATATATAATGAAAAGCCTCTTATCGGAAAGTGTCGGGCCAATTTTCAAATAATTTTGTAGAAATGTTCCTTGGGTGACCCTTTATCAGATTTCTTCAAGCCAAGGTATTTGTTCAAAAACTATGGCCGCCAGGGGTGGGGTAGGACTATTTTGTCTAATATGGCTATAGTGAAAACATAAAAAAAAAATCCGATGAAAATATAAGGCCAAATTTCAAATAATTTTGTAGAAATGTTCCTCACTGTCAGAATCCTTCCAGCCATGTTGATTGTTGATTGGTCAAAAAACATGGCCACTAGGGGGCAGGGCTATTTTACCTTATGAGGCTAAAGTGAAAACTTAAAAGATCTTCTCCGAAAACGGTGGGCTGATTTTCAAATAAGTTTGTAGAAATGTTCCTTGGGTGACACTCTACAAGATTCATTTAGGCCATGGTGATTGGTAAAAAAACATGGTCACCAGAGGCAGGGCTGTTTGAAGACTTTTTGCTTATAGCAGTGGAGCGATACTGGTCCTCTTGGGCCTCTTGTTTGCTTATAGCAGTGGAGCGATACTGGCCCTCTTGGGCCTCTTGTTTGCTTATAGCAGTGGAGCGATACTGGCCCTCTTGGGCCTCTTGTTTGCTTATCGCAGTGGAGCGATACTGGCCCTCTTGGGCCTCTTGTTTGTTTATCGCAGTGGAGCGATACTGGCCCTCTTGGGCCTCTTGTTCCACAATGTTTTAAAAAATCATCCGCTGCACATGCACCAAAAGTTGTCTGCTGAGCCAACAAAAAGTAAATCCTGTTAAATTATAATAAAACAACACTTTCCAACATGCAGAGGCATCTGCGGCAGACCAATTTTGAAAACATTGTGGCAAAAGGAGAAATAGCTCCTAATGACATGGTCAATTTCTCTAGGCAACATATTGTTCTACCCATTTAAATAATCATATTTAATTGATAAAGTATTTTCAATTTTATATAATAGAAGTCGTCTCCTGCGACTTTGCTATATGTCGCAATGGCTTAAAAGTGACTGCCTCAACGGTGTAGTGGTATGGTGTTTTTTCTTATTTGCATGAGGTTGCATGTTTGAACTTTAGTGTGGTCAGGCGCGTAGCTGGACCGAAAACGATGTGCAAGCCACTATACAGAAAACATACATGTATTTTAATAAATTAATTTTTGATATGAAGGAAGGTAAAATCAGGAAAATAATGTGCAAGCCCTGGCTTTTTGGCGTAAAGGCAGCTACGCGCCTGGTGGTCATACAAAATTCTTTATAAATGGTAGAAATTGCTTTCTTGCTTTTGCTCAGGGTTTTGTGGGAAGCATTATGTGTCACGATAACTTTAGTATTGGTAACTTGTCCAGGAAATGCTTTTGATATAACTTGATATAACTGAAACAATTGTTGAAATTGGCATTAACCCTTTTCCTCATATAGATGCTTTCTGATGCCTCTGCAGCAGACAGCTTTTTGAAGACAAAGTGGCAAAAGAAGAAATTACTCAAAACGAGTAATTTCTCCCTTTGCCACAATGTTTTCCAGTTTTAGTCATATGTTATCCATTCAATTATAGAGATTTTCTGTCTTTTGACAACATATGTTTAAAGACGTCTGCTGCAGTATTGTTGTATGAGGGAAAGGGGGGTTAAACACCATACAAACT
The DNA here is from genome assembly GCA_031471495.1 of Clinocardium nuttallii. NCBI lineage: Eukaryota > Metazoa > Mollusca > Bivalvia > Cardiida > Cardiidae > Clinocardium > Clinocardium nuttallii. The sequence goes on along the minus strand of JAUELF010160053.1, from coordinate 7,581 downwards.
GATGATGATTTCATTTTCAGGAGATCACTTCATCATCTCGTAATCCATGTTCCATCACTCCTGAAGAGTACTTCAACAAGTATATAGATCTAGGAGAAAAGGACATAGGTCGACCGAGAGATCAGACATTGAAATCACAAAAGTTTAAAGCCACCTTGTGGCTGTGTGAGGCCTTCCCATTATCACTGCAGGAGCAAGTTGTCCCCATCATTGATCTTATGTCCGCTAGCAATGCACATTTTAAAAAATTAAAAGACTTTATCACTTTACAATTACCTGCAGGATTTCCTATCAAGATAGGTAAGATTGAAAGTTTTTTGGGGTGGTCTCCCTTTCCTAAATATAGACTCTTTCTGAAGCCTCTACCGCAGACAGCTTTTGAAAACATTGTGACAAATTCGAGAAATTGCTCAACAATGATTTCAACTTAATCATGTAATAGTTCTTTCTGTTATAGAGAGTTTCAATATTTTTGCCTAGATGTTTTCTAGTCGTCTGCTGCAAATTTGTTGTATCTGGGAAAGGGGAATTAAATGCCTAGTGTGGGTTGTTCAGTTTAAATCTTTTATTATATACAGCTCTGTCTGAAATGGATCATAAATACAAAGAACTCTAGATACGGGGTGTTTTCAAAGTTCGAAAATCCTTATTTGACATTTAAACCCTATGATGTAGGTACTCAAAAGAATCGACAAACCGAGACGACTATTTTGAGTACCCACCACATAGGGTTTGATTGAGAAGTAAGAGATATTGGAGGAATTGCCTTTTTTACTCTCGTTTATCTAGTCCACTGATAACGGATACGTTGATAACATGAATATGAGATGTAAGAGCAAGGTTATGCATTTGTATAAAATAACATACATGTATAGCATATGGATAAGCATATTATGTTTTGCCAAGGAGATAGTATAAAATAATAACTGCAAAAGTATTAACCCTTTCCCTCATATAGACATGTTTTTTATAACAAGCAATTTCTCCCTTTGTCGACATGTTTTCAACTCTGTTCAATTATTGTACTTTCATTTTGTCTCCCCCATACATGGGGGTGACATAATTGTTTTTGCCCTTCCTTCCTTCCTTCCGTCCGTCACACTTGATTTTGATGTCAGGAGGTCAAAGCTCACTGAAGAACGCTTGGGTGTAGGAACTTCATACTTGGTATGCAGGTTGGTCATGACCAATAGATGACCCCTATTGATTTTGATGTCAGAAGGTCAAAGGTCAAGGTCATGGTGACCTTTTGAGGTAAAAAATTATTTCCGCTCAATAACTAAGAACGCTTGGCGTGGAACACAACATTTGGTATACCCAGTAGAAGACCCCTATTGATTTTGAGGTCAGAACGTCTAAAGTCAAGGTCACAGTGACCTTGAGCTGTAAGGTTCCAGTAACAATGAGCTGAAAAATTGTTTTTGCTTAATTACTGTAGAATGCTTTGGCAATGGAAGTTAATACTTGGTGTGCAGGTTGACCACCACCAGCAGATGACCCCTATTGATTTTTAGGTCACTAGGTCAAGGGTCAAGGTCATGGTAACCTTCAGCTGAAAAATGGTTTCCAATTGTTTCCGCTCAATAACTGAAGAACACTTGGGCATAGGAACTTCATACTTGGTATGCAGGTTGGTCATGACCAGTAAATGACCCCTACTGATTTTTATGTCAGAAGGTCAAAGGTCAAGGTCATGGTGACCTGAAGCTGAAAAATGTTTTTTCCTCAATAACTGATAGCTTGGGCCCAGGAACTTCATACTTGGTGTGCAGGTTGGTCACCACCAGCAAAAGACCCCTATTTATTTTTAAGGTCACTAGGTCAAAGGTCAAGGTCACAGTGACATTGGGCTGAAAAATGGTTTCCACTCAATAACTGAAGACTGCTTGGGCCCAGGAAAAATCAAACATGGTATACAGGATGGTTATGACACCTTGACCTGTAAAAATGGTTTCCGTCCGTCCGTCACACTTGTTTCCGCTTAATAACCGAAGAACGCTTGGGCATAGGAACTTTGTATTTGGTATGCAGGTTGGTCATGACCATTAGATGAACCTAATTGATTTTGATGTCAGAAGGTTAAAAGTCAAGGTCATGGTGACCTTGTGAGATAAAAAAATGGTTTCCGCTATATAAATGAAGAACTCTTGGGCCGAGGAACTCCATACTTGGTATGCAGGTTTGCCATGCCCAATAGAAGACCCCTATGATTTTGGGGTCGGTTTGTCTAAAGTCAAGGTCACCGTGACCTTTAGCTGAAAAGTCACAGTGACAATGAGCATTGTCAGCATTCCATAGAACCATCAGTGATCATTGCTTGCTCCATATCAAAATATAAACAAAATGGTACTTCTTACCCCCACAATACGTTCATTCTTAAAAAAATAACCCCTTATCTTGTGCATCTTATGCAATACATGTCCACTTTTGTCTACAGGTTAATAGGCCAAACTTCAAAGTCACTGTTGCTTCATCTCCAGTCCAAAACTACAAAATGTATCTGCGTTAAACCCCAAACCAACAAACATACCACTGTCCGTCTACATGGATGAATCTTTTTAATCAAAACAAATCTTGAACTGTATCAGTATAACCCAAGTTAACATTTATATTATCTCGTTACGGAGAATCGTTAAGACCCAAAATCGCCAGACGCAAGTCAAATTATGGATATATATCCAATATAATAATGGAGAAGAAATGCGACCTCTTTTTGGTCAACGCATCTTTTGTTTGTTTAAATTACACATCGGTCAATATATTCACCCCTATTTATATTACATCATACTACTTCATTACCTAGAAGTTGTTTCTATTTCCAACATTTCCCATTATATAGTTCAATCAAACATTATTTAAGATAATACTACATTTACAACCCATTTAAATTTCAATACGCGGTAAATGACCTCAGCTGTCGATGCGCCATAAAACACTATATATTCATTCATTCTATCATAATAGAATAGAAAATACAATTATATCTTTTCTATCTAAACCTTTCATTGCTTAATTTTGAAAATGTACCTGTCAATCTTTGCATTTGGAAGAGATATAGTTAATTTGAGGTTAATCAAGATAAAACTTATGTTGAGATGTCGACAGCATAGAGTTTGGTCAGACAGCACGGATGCTTAGCTACACAAAACATGTTGCTCATGCTTCATTCTCTCCCACCTGCAGACGTATTTTGACTCAAAAGCAGCAGACGACTTTTGAAAACATTGTGACCAAAGGTGAAATTCCTCATGATTAACAATTTCTTCTTTGGCCACAATCTTTTAAGCTTTATTTAACAATTAAGATTTTTTTCATGTGTTTGTCACTATGTTTTCAATGTCGTTTGCCGCAGATTAGGAAAGTGTAAACAAAATCGGTTCCAGAGTTATGGAGTTAAGCATTTGCAGGCTATATTCGATAAACATGAATAATTGGATATAATATTATAATACTGGAACAAAGAAACTTAATTTCTCTTAACGCAACACATATAGAGATGTTTTCCAACAAGACGTTTATGCATTGTCCATGGTTTAATTGGTTCAGGAACTATTTTACCGGTGTATCTATTATAGACGCAAGTTAAGGAACTGGACTATATATACTGTCCTTAGTAACTTAATGTATTATGGACGCAAATCTTTCCGTCTTGTTTAGGGAATTATATTGTTTATTGTAGACGATATGTCCTTTGTTATTGGTATGTTTAATATAGACACCAGTTCTGTCGTCTTGTTTAGGGACTAGACTATATACTGTAGACACAATTATCAAAAGTTATTTGTGTATATATTACAAAAAAATACGCCTTGTGTATTTATTATGGACCTTTCGTCTTATTTAGGGATTTTATTGTTTTTTGAAGATGCCATGTCCTTGAAGTTATTTCTTTTTAATATAGACGCCAGTTATGTCGTCTTGTTTCGGGACTAGACTATATAATGTAGACGCAATTGCCTAAGTTATTTATGTATTTATTATAGACGCAAAACCTTTCGTCTTCTTTAGGGACTATATTTTTTATTATAGACGCCAGTTTTTTCGTCTTGTTTAAGGAAGGACAATACTTTTCTTTGTAGCCGTCATGCCATAAGTTACTTGTATATTTTGCTTTTATAGACGCTAGCTATTTCGTCCTAAGATATTGGTATATTAATGGTAGACGCCAACTTCCTTCGCCTTGCAGGCCAACCATATACACCACCTAGGAGATCTTTGTCATAATTAAGTTTTATATCATCTTTAAATCTAGATTTTAGAATTGTTAAAACATCGTTTTCAACGCTTTCAAAATACTCTCGAGGCGTGTAACCGTCTCGGACCGATCTAGCCACGGTCACGACTTTCGGCGAAAAATTAGGAATACTTTTTATAATTTCATCAAGTAATTTCGTCCTTTCTATATTTTCCTGGGTGGTTGGTTTGTGTATCAGTACTGCGGTTTCTGCTGGTGTATTTGCGCCCATGCATAATGTATAACCGGCTCCATTATAGTAGGACTTGGGAGACGTTGAGGAGCAGAAACCTACTTCCTGCAATGCTAATAGTTGTTTTTCATTCAATTTCTTTAAATGTTGCAAAATACTGTTAATCAATGTCGGTAAAGACGTAAATTTCAGTTGACATACGTTGATAACAGATGTGTCGTTTTTCCGTACGAGTTCAGAAACGAAATAATTTCTAATGAATTTGTCGGTTAATTTGCTACAGGAATCCGTTCTGACTAGCTTTTTGTTCGGCAAACGACATCGCTTTTGTTGACGGAGCAATTCCACAACACCATACAGAGTACGATCAATTTCGTGGTCTTGTTGTGATGTCTTTGGACAGAAGAATGCCGCTGTCCTTTTATTTATTTGTTTTAGTCTTCCCAGTGACATATTTGCGTTTAACAACGGCATCACGGCATACGTGCACCCGTAGTAATCTTCATCAATGTCCAAAATCACGTGATGCCCGTCTTGCAATGCATACTTCCGGCGGAAGTACGTTAAGGCGTAAGATTCGGATACCTCCTCGAATATCAAATTTTTCTGGATTTTGCAAGCTGTGATTGGCATTTCGAATCCATTATCGTCCCCTCCAAGTCCGAAGTCGGTTGTTGCTCTGCATAAATACGTCTTGTTGAGGGATGCGCACATGCAGAAGTCAATAGAGCCTGTTCCGTTCGGTTCCATAAACCAACCCATTCTGATAGGTATCTTGATGTATTCTTCCGCGTGGCCTTCGCGATCCCATGTCGGCCATACCCAGACCAATCGATCGATGAGTCCTATCATAACTCCAGCCTGCAAATACAGAAACTAAATTAAACATGAACCACATCTGACGAAATGCAGACTTATGTCTTTTAACCCTTTTCTAACATACAACAATTCTGCAGCAGACGACTTTGAAAACTTCTACTAAAGATATGAACAATTTCTAGAAATGAAGGTATAATTACTGAAAACAAGTTGAAAACATTGTGGCAAAAGGAGAAATTGACCATTTCTTTTGTCACAATGTTTTCAAAAGTTGTCTGCTGCAGATGCGTGAAAATTCGTCTATAATCTCCCTTCCCTACATACAGACGATTGCTGATGCAACTGCAGAAGACGACCACTGTAAGCATTGTGGAGTTTTTTGAGAATTTAATATTACGCCGAAATCTAAGTACGGATATCAAATATGGCCGCGTTGTGACGGGTTGCTAAACTTGAAGGGATGTCGATTTTTAAGTCATATTTTCTTGCGGAACAAAGAGAAGAAATTCATTTTGCATATCGGAACAAATAGCATTATAGTGTGATGTAACCGCTGAACCAGATGATTATCAAACGCTTTCTGATGCCTCTACAGCAGACGTCTTTTGAAAACAATGTGTCAAAAAGAGAAATTGTAAACACAGTCCAACCTGTGCTAAAGACCACATTTGAATAACGATTTCCTGTCTGTAGGGACCATAGAAATAATCATTTTCTTAAAGACCACCTGTGAACAAAGACTAGGTTGTTCACTTACCATGAGTGGTCTATAAATGCAAGTTTGACTAATTTCACCGTTTTCCACTTCTTTAAAAATAAATACTTTTATTAATCGAGTTGGAAACAAACTGGTATATTATTTTTATTCAGTTACGGTTCTAAGAAAAGGTTCACTACTATCAAATGTAACAAATACCATTTAAACTTGGAAACATGTGGTTTTTGGTGTTGTTTTTTTTACTCAGTTACGGTTCTAAGAAAAAGTTCACTCCTATCAAATGTATCAAATACCATTTAAATTTGGAAACATGTTGTTTTGTTTTTTTTGTTGTTTTTTTACTCAGTTACGGTTCTAAGAAAAAGTTCACTCCTATCAAATGTTTCAAATACCATTTAAATTTGGAAACATTCTTTACTCAGATTCTAAGAAACAGTTGGGATAGTTCTAGTTGTTAGAAAATTCTGACCGCAGTGTAAGACAAACCTCCTCAAGACAGTTAACCCTTTCCCTCATACGACAAATATTCAGCAGACGATTTGAACATATTTGAAAATCTCTATAATTGAATGGATAACCTATGCCTTAAAGTGGAAAACATTTTGACACAATGTTTTCAAAAAGCTGTCTGCTGCAAAGGCGTCAAAAAGTGTCTATATGAGGAAAAGGATTAAACTCCCACTCTACAATAAAAGACCCGCTTCTGACAGTTTAAGACAACACATTCGTCAACCGTATGTAAATGATGTCTGTCCTTGAGTTTTCGAGGCGAATGTTATTGTTCTTCATGATGGTTCACTCGTTTATCGTGAATGGCCGTATATGGTGTCACGCAAATTGATCAATAGATCATCTCCAAATAAGCCGTTCCGCGAGAAAACCAACATTCATGATGAATTCTGCTTAAATTATCGATCTGGATCAGCATAAGCATGCTGCGCAGGCTAACCCGGACATACACTTATCGCTTCCTGTGGATTTTCTATTTCAGGAGTCATTACTCTATACCCCTGAGATGTGTCGGCCCGGATTAGCCTGATCTGTGTCAGTACTTTACGCAGAGTGCATAATGTTGGTTTCTCGTGGAACAGCTCGTATTTCTAAAGCTTTTGGTATGCCGATACTAGAAACCAAACCCTTGGCGCCACATTCGGAAGCTCTAACTACTACACCACCAATGCGTGTGGCTTTCCGATGGTCGATCTTTCTATGTAGTTGCATAACAAGATTATAACTTATAAAAAAACAGGTCCCTTGAGTTGACAAGTGACGAACTTCAAATTATTTGTGAAGTTAGGTTTGTAGATTTATTACTTTTCTATCCATCAAAGATAAGGTGTGAAAGAAAATTCATAATCGTTGATTTATTGTTAATACACACCAGTGTATTAAATTTTTAAAATATACTACACAATTGCGCATGCGTGCCCCTCCCTTTTTTTCACGGCCACGCCTCATCCGAAAATAATGTGCAAAGTAGGTAAAACGACAAACAATAATCCACAGTAAACATACACTATGGTGGAAGATGGGTATTAAGAAAATTAATGTATTACAACAAATAACAATGAAATGTAATAAACAGATTATTCAACTTATTTTTTCAAAGATTAGAAT
>JAUELF010159942.1:0-14810 GCA_031471495.1 Clinocardium nuttallii | reverse complement strand
AAAAGAAGAAATTGCACAAAACGTGCAATTTCTCTTTTTGCCACAATGTTTTCCACTTTTTGTCATCGGTTATCCATTCAATTATGAAGATTTCCTATGTTTTGACAAAATACATCCAAAGTCGTCTGCTGCAGAATTGTATGAGTGAAAGGGAAAATTATATATGAGGTAGCGACATCTAGGGGAGATGACAAATCTAGTTGCCATTGTTAGTTCATGTCAGACGTTCGTTATATTCCTAGAAATGTTTTTTGACTCTCCAGAATGCCAAACTTGGCACTTCTATTTTAAACTTAGCATTTAAAGGGACAACCTTAAAGAAACAACAGTATTTACTTCCTCTAACTGGAATAAATACCTATCTATTGTATAAATGAAAATGTAAAATCTGATATACATCGACAAAAACTCATTATTCAATCATGTACAATCCTAAACCGGACTAACTTCTCCTTGTAAATAGCATATGTATCTTGTTATAATTTAAAAAAAAACAACTACAACATTCAACGCACTTGCTGCAGACGGCTTTGATAACATTGAGGAAAAATTACGGAAAACCTCTCAGAGTGAAATTGAATGTAAATGAATTAACAAAGTTGTATGTTGGCGATGTGTTACAAACATGCCTCTGCATATTGGAAAAGGTTCCAAATCTCCGCTACTAATTCGTGTTTATTCACACACTATGACTGCTTCATTTCTGGAATAGGAACTGTGCTGATACAGCGGATTTTAACTCTTTCCCACATACACATCTGCATTATATATATATATTGACCAAACACATGAATAATCTTTATACATACGTTGTTTTCGTCTAGCCCGCTTGCAATGAGCTCGACATAGCTGTGACAATGGCGATTCGGTGTTTAAACTAGCGTACGTGCGTACGGCCGTGTCAAACTGAGAACTGTTTGATAAGACGGTACCGTTTCCGGACAACATCTCAACCATGCATCATAATATTCCCATATTACTAGGCACACATATTCATCATGAGGAGGTGACATGTGGCGTACAAGACCAAATAAGAACCTCAAAGGTCAAGGTCACATTTATAGGACAAAGGTCAAAATGAGAAATGTTTGATAGGACTGTACCTTTTCCGGCCAGCATCTCAACCATGCATCATAGGATTCCCAAGTCACTGAGCACACATGTACACCATGATCAGATAGCGTCTCAAATGAAGACCCATGTCTGTATACGAATAGTCAAAGGCACACATCTTTAAGATGAAACTGAAAATGTTGGCAATTGATTGTTTAGCTTCAAGGCAACACTTTTTAAGTATTGTTAAATATGCCTGAACCTTTCTTACACAAAACATACTAAAATGATGTATGTTCAGAATAATATGATATCTTAACAAAATTAAATGTTATTGTACTTTTGACATTCATAACCACTTCGGTATTGCAGAAGCCCTTAATTAACTACTATCTAGTCAATTTGTTCGTAGTCTGTGTTGCAGTTACGTGGGAGAGCACTTTGTTTGTGACAAACCTTTGGAGCGGGCTCGACATGTGTGTTGCCTGTGGGTTGATTGATTGATTGATTGATTTGGGTTTAACGCCTCAGTCATATCACGTCGGCCAGTTCACCTACTCATGTGTTTCCTGGTTTTCTCAAATCAGTATTCCAAACAACAATCTTCCCAAGCAACTGACTGCTCTTCCACATAGACTTAGCCCAGTGGTAGAAGTCGAATGACGCATATCGCATTGACTTTTGTCAAACGTCGGAAAGAAAGTTGGCAGAGCCGGGATTCGAACTCACAACCCATGGATGGACAGCCCGTGTCGTCCGCAATAGAGGCGTCAACAAGCTTATATATGTGGTAAAATAGTTAATACAGTGGACTCGCGATAATAGAAATTTGTGGTAACTCAAGTATCCTCCGTATAACTCGAATATATACCGAATATATACCGTATAACTCGAAAATATACATTTATATAACTCGGATATATACCGAATATATACCGTATAACTCGAATATATACCGAATATATACCGTATAACTCGAATATATACCGAATATATACCGTATAACTCGAATATATACATTTATATAACTCGGATATATATACCATATAACTCGAATATATACCGAATATATACCGTATAACTCGAATATACACCTTTATATAACTCGGATATATACCGTATAACTCGAATATATACCATATAACTCGAATATATACCGTTTAACTCGAATATATACCGTATAACTCGAATATATACCTGTATATAACTCGAATATATACCGTTTAACTCGAATATCTACCGAATATATACCATATTACTCGAATATATACCGAATATATACCATATAACCCGCATATATACCGAATATATACCGTATAACTCGAATATATACCTTTATATAACTCGAATATATACTGAATATATACCATAAAACTCGAATATATACCAAATATATACCGTTTAACTCGAATATATATACCAAATATATACCGTTTAACTCGAATATATAACGAATATATACCGTATTTCTCGAATATATACCGAATATATATATACCGTATAACTCGAATATATACCGAATATATACCATATAACTCGATGTATACCGAATATATACCGTATAACTCGAATATATACCGTATATATACCATGTAACTCGAATATATACCTTATAACTCGAATATATACCTTTATATAACTCGAATATATACCGTATAACTCGAATATATACCATATAACTCGAATATATACCGAAAATATACTGTTTAATTCGAATATATATATACCAAATATATACCGTTTAACTCGAATATATACCGAATATATACCGAATATATACCATATAACTCGAATAAATACCATATAACTCGAATATATACCGTATAACTCGAATATATACCATACAACTCGAATATATACCGTATATATACCATGTAACTCGAATATATACCGCACAACTCGAATATATACCGTATAACTCGAATATATACCAAATATATACCATATAACTCGAATATATACCGAATATATACCGTATAACTCGAATATATACCGTATATATACACCATATAACTCGAATATATACCATATAACTCGAATATATACCGAATATATACCGTATAACTCGAATATATACCGAATATATACCATATAACTCCAATATATACCGTATAACTCGATTATATACAGTATATATACCATATAACTCGAATATATACCGATTAACTCATATATATATACCGCATAACTCGAATATATACCAAATATATACTGTATAACTCGAATATATACCAAATATATACTGTATAACTCGAATGTATACCGTATAACTTGCAACTAAACCTTCAATGAGTCTATTGTTTGAAAATTGCCCCGACGAGCTATTCGAACTGCTGCTTCTTTGCGTCCCTTGGTATGATGTTATCACTGACTGTCTTTCCATAATAAAGACTTAAGTATAATGAATTAATAAGCTGGAAATACATAGTGGAATTTTGCATAAAGGTTGAGATCACTAACACGTCGATAATCTATGGGTCCCTTTCAAGAAGATTGATTTAATAAAAGTACATTGTATGTGCATTTGAAGGCGATCATAAACTACGTCAATTTAAGGGAGATGTACGAACTGCAATCTTGAATATGCATATCAAGCAATTGAATGGTTATAACTAACCATTGATACGGTATATGAACTTATCCCACATGCATACGCTTTCAGCTGTCCTGCAGCAGGCGACTTTTGAAAAGATTGCGGCGAATTAAGAAATAGAGGATAATTGTTTGTTTAGTGTATTATCGACATTTCTTTCATCGAGTGAAAAGCAAAGGTGATATTTTCAAGAGTGGCGTAAACAATTATCCTATTTCTGTTATGCTTTAAATGAGTTTTCTGAAAGTTCTGATGTGTAAAAAGTCACATTACTTATGCTGATTTAGTAATTAATTTCCCCGTATGGAGCCCCAGTCGTAATTCATTCTTCGTATGTAGCCCAAGTCGAATTACAAGAAAGTTGGCGTAATGTGGTTGACATATTAGGTAATCTTTTTTTAAAAAGACAGTTTGGTTTAATATTGAACGATAATATTGATGAAAACTTATGTTTCTTTTTTAAAATAATTATTTTCAGTGACAAACTATAGCTTAAATCGTATTCCGAGCGATTTCTCCTGTTGATAAATGTCTTCAACACTTTTGGCCGAAAACACGTAAATTTAAAGAAGTTTACTATATTTTTAAGCATATGATTCCAAAATAGGCTGCAGCAGATGTGATGTATGTGGGAAATGGTTAAGAGATGTCTGCGCTGATATTTTCATATGCATTGTTTATTATATATAATTATATCAGTTTCCAATATAATACTATAGAAACACCGTTATTAGCATTATTTTACCTTTCCCACAATGTGTCGAAAGTTGTCTGTTTTAGAGACATTAAACGTTACCTGGTATTTACTATATGATTCTATATCAATTTTAAGTCTCAAAATGAGTTACATGGTAAAGTCCATTCAAAGAGAACGTGATGCAAGCGCCCTCTATCTCAGCGCAATCTCACCGGAAACCAAAGGTTTTCTCCTGAAGCGTTACCAGGAAACTGATGATGCAACAGAAAGTCTTGAATCTTGGCCAAGTCAACTAAGTACCACTTCGAAAGATTTTGAATCCAGTGAGATGTTCCTGAAGATGCTGAATCGACATAGGTGGGTAATATGTTTCGATGTCATCAGTTTCTGTGGATCATTGAGGATTAAACCTTTCCAAAATGCAGACGTGGTAAATCTCTATAGATGAAGGTATTGTTACTAAAAGAAAACGTTGGTGACGAATGGAAAAAGAGCAATTTCTTTTTCTGTCACCATGTTTTCAAAAGCTGTCTGCTGCAGATGTGTCAAAAAAAAGGAAAGGGTAAAACTCAAATGAGCATGCAGTGCTCCATCATTGTGAAATTTCTTTAATTCTTTTAACGCCAAATTTCCAAAAGGGGACTCGTCCAGGTCAATTATTGGGCGAATCCATTTTAAAGTAAAAGGTATTTTTGAATTCCTTTGTAACTTTTAAACAAACCAAGCTGTCACATCTGTATTTGTAATGTTTGCAAAAATCTAAATATTGCCATTAGCGCTGAATTACTAGTAATTAATTCCAGACCTTCCTTGGTCATCCAACAATTACCTTGTGAGCACACTGGACATTTGGTTTTAAGCATTTTGTCTTATATATTAAATGTAATTTAATTAGGTTCTGAACACGCATGAGACCAAATTGTTCATCCAATATTAGTTAAATACTTTTACAGAAAAACATCCTTGAAAACTTCCGTTTTAATTGCAATTGATGTCATATTGATGTAACGCTGACATAAACTAGTACGTGAGTAAAGCAACTGAAACAGGTCCATCCCAGTGTGCAAATAAATGACGGACATTCTTAAAAAGACTGTCACTTTGTTAAGTCTACTGACTGAAGGATGATGTATAAATATGACAGCAATTTGTATATATTATAGACACATCAGGGGGTCTTATTTAACCGAGGGTCAGCTAATGCAGGTTAAATATACTTTACGGCTGTAGTCTATATGTTGCTGTATATCCAACTGTTGGTTTTCCTTTGTTTCAGATATGAACTTGACACCTTATCGATAACATTTCAAGAAGAGCTACATACATATTCGGAATGGATCGAAGTATTCATACGGTGGTTCTATACCACAATAGTTGAAGCTAGAAGCGATTTAGTACGAACAGTATGTTATCTCTTGTAACGTTTCATATCTGTTAAAGTCATATATATATATTCACTCACTAAAAACAATAACTAACTTACTACATCTGTATAGCTACAAATGTAACATATCTAAATATTAAATCAAATTGTTACAGTTCAAAACCTTTGATTCTATGTGGTGGTATAAAAGTTGTTTTGCTTTGTGCGAAATATCTCCATTTTAGCATATATATGAGCCGTCCAGCGAGAAAACCAACATTATGGCCTCTGCATAATGTATCGACCGAGATCACATTACGTCTCCGGTGGATAGAGGTATATAGTTATGATTCATGAAACAGAATATCTACAAGAGACGAAACGTGTATGTCCGAGTTCGACTGCGCGGCATGCTTAGGCTGATCCGGGTCATTTCTTTACGCATGATCCACAATGTTGGTTTTCTCGTGGGACGGCTAATAATACCTTGAAAACATGAAAAATCCATTTCTTTTGCGATTGTTTTGAGATTTTTGTGGTTAAAAGAAAACGTGATCATGATGAATAGCATAGCAAAGCATAGCATAGAGTGTATCTACGTATACATATCCATGCATATTGTAATACAAACAAACGAATACATAATTTCATCATCATTTAAAAAGAAACAAATCAGTTGTTCTGGGGGATAAACTGCTACGACGCTGCTTTCTGACGTGATTTATGGCAGAGACTGGTAAATTATTTGTATCAAGTGAAGGCTTGAGGTCATTTGTTTAGATGAATTTGTAATGTGCTTAAAACGTAGATACTAGATCGTAAAGGCTGACAACTCCTGTCCTTAGGTAAACGTTTTACCTTTTGCAAACATACATAACATCTGCAGCAGAGGACTTTGAAAACATCTTTTCCAAAATGTTAAAACGAAATCATTAGTGGATAATTAAATATAGTTGAAAACATTATGCCAAATGGTGTAATTGCTCATCATGAGCAATTTCACCTTTGCTGCAATGTTTTCAAACGTGGTCTTAGCAGAGGCGTAAGAAAACGTCTAAATAAGGGAAAGAGTTAAACATACTTTAAATTCTATTTCTAGGTATGGAAAATGGTTGTGTCATATCAGGAGTTACTTATAGCATCAGAGCATTTAGGCCGTGAACGTGCAATGGGCGTGATATTTTACAACCGAGGCTACTTCAAGACACGAGATGAATATCTTTACTTTGCCGAGGCGCAAGATACGTCGAATGCGTCGTTTACGGCGGCACGCCTCTATTCCGACTTGGCAAGAGAAATATTTGACACAAAGCTGACAGTAAATGCCGCACTTATTGAACAAATACAGGCAATGCGTGGGGATGTCAAGGCTCGTTCACAGGTCATTGTGCCAAATGGCTCTATCGAATTGGCGAATGCTTGGTTTGATAACATGACATACTACCAGGTAAGTCGATGTATAGTTATATATTCTTTTGAAAGTTCAAACTAACTTTCAAAATGTTTTGTTTGTTTACAATATATATATATATATATATATATATATATATATCCATGCCAGTAGAATACCTGACAAAGTGCCATTCGTTTAAATAAATATATCGAAACAGTATCATCATTTAAAAGTAAATAAATTAATACAATCTAAACAAAATAAACATTATAGGCCTCTATCGCTCACCATATTTAACAGAGGTTCAATTGAAGTCATATTCTTCTATTTAGAATATTGTAAATGGCTGACATGATTAGTAAGTGTTATATCCCCTGATGCAGTAACATGTTGCCGTTATGTTTGTGACCAAGGTCTGTTCTGATGACATTCGATAATTTCCATTTGATGATAGAAATGTTAAGAACTATATATTCGAAAGTTAATAGGCACAAATGTTCAACCAAAAATGTTTTAAATTCATTCTTATCCGTTAAAAAACGTAGCAGTCAGAGGAAACTGTATAAGACCTTATTATTCTCAGATCATATTCTTCCAACCTGGGAAAAATAGGATCATATTCTTCACAGCTGGCAAAATTATGATCTCATTTGTCACACATTTCGAACATATATGTCACAGCTCCTGGGAAATTTGTGATCGAAGTCAGTTTTTTATGTACCATGGAATCACATTCCTCACAGGTCAAAAGTTGAATGAATTCTTTAACAAAAAAAACGTAATTTTTACAACTGAATCACATTTGTCACAGATTGCTTTTGTTAGTATTGCAGATATATTTTGTTGATATATATATATTTATGCATATATATTCTAGTTATAAAGAATCGTTGATTATATTGATTTTGTTGTTGTTCTTGCTGTTAGTTCTCGATCTGGCTGCAGTTGTAGGCGCAGTGGCGGTTGCTGTAGAGATAGTTGTTTTAATGTGTTGTTGTTTTTGGTTTTTTTGATGTTGTTGCTGTACGGGTATTAGTGGTATAAGTAGGTATAGTAATGGTTCGTGCTGATACCGTAATAGTAGGTGTAGTAGTAGTGGTAGATGGCAGTGTGGTTGTTGTTGTGAATTATTTTTCAATAATCATAGGGTCTTTTGGCTCTCTGTTTTTATATGTCAAACAAGCACTACACTTTTTTACTACATCTGCAATCTGCTTGTTTATATCTGTCCAAAAAATAACTCTCGCGCTCTTTGTTTTAACTTGACTGAACCCATACGGGAATTGTGAATTATTTTCAGAGTGTCGTGTCTTGTATTAATTCTGCTGGAATGCAGACACGTTCATCTCTGTATATAACTTCATTAATTTATAAGTTGACAGTTAATTTCTGTTATCCCAAAATGGCGTTACTTCAACTGGTAGGTTTGACTTATTCTCAGACCAGCCATGACAAATATTCTGTTTAAGTATCTGTAACTGTTACTCCTTGTTTGTACTGTCCATCATTATGTCATGGTTGCTGCATGACAAGTTGTCGATAGTTAGCACCATTAATTTATTATATATAGATTTTCACCAAACTCATTCAATGGCAGTCTACTCAGGGAATCCGCTATCCCAATATATTTGCCTTTGACATGGATCAGTTTGAACTCGTAGTGTTGTATCTTTAACAGCATTACTTTCTGGATGCGCATTGGTGGGGTATGCATCAGTTTCTTTAAAATAATTTATAGTGGTTAATGTTCAGATTCTATCGTAACGTCAGATTTGCCACATATCAATTTATAAAAACGTTCACACACAAAGACCACCGCTAACATCTCTATTTCTATTTGTACGTATCTTTGTTCCGTTGGAACTATTACACGTAACGCATATGCTACAACACTACCTTCGTGAATAGTGGCTGCTCCTAACCCTTTAATCAATGCATCAACACAGCAAGGTATCTCAACATTTCTGTTGACGTCAATGCCGTTTTCACTCTTTGGAATGTTTGTTTCGCTTCTACAGTCCAAACTAATTGTTCTTCTTTCTTCAGCTCTCACAATGCTGCATTAAGTGCACTAAATCTCTGAATGAACTTGGCAACATATTCTTACATACCACGTACAGTGTCTAATTCACTGAAACTTTCTGGATCTTTCATATTAACAATGGCTTAAACTCTTTGGTCTGTAGGTTTTTATCCTTTTCCAGTAAGTGTGTGACCTACATAATCTACTTCTGGCTTATTCATTTTTAAATTGACTTCTGGAGCTTTTTGAAGCACATTTCTAAGTCTGGTGTTATTCTCTACTAATTATATTCCATGTATGAGAATATCGTCGACAAAAAAATCTCAATTCTATCTAAATCTCCGAAACGTGTAACCAACTCTCTACTATGCGCAAATATATGTACCCCTATATGGTGTATTGACAGTAGTTAAATGTAAAGTGTTCTTATCTGTTTTCTTTTAAAGTAGCCCATATTAATATTCAAAGTAGAGAAGGGTTTACTTCCATGTAATCTAGTCGCAATATTGTCAATACTGTTCATTGGAAAATGTTCCCCAAAGATAGCTTTGTTCAAGTCTGAGAGATAACCCAAACAGTTTGCTGTGTTACCGCTGTGATAATACCACACCTCTGTAAATAGCATTCTTCAACTGTTCTCTTGTGGTCTTGCTGCATGTGCTACTTGTTTTACTGAATTATTTATCTTCATTGCATATTCACCTGGTAAACAACTAATTTCATAGCCAATTATATCTTTAAACACTTTTGCCATTCGATTGGAGTATGGATCTTCCGCTTGTGTCCTTATATTTTGACATGATCCCAAATTATAGGCGAAACCTCGGTACAAGTTTCTTTAGATAATAATCGTAAGTAACTTTTCTCTGCTAATTGCAAACGTTTGGTAAACAACATTTGTGTGGCCGAACAAAGCTCGATCTCAATATGTTTCCCGTTTTATTTCTTCCGCGACTTTTAAAGTACTCGCCTACTCGTGTATGCGTTTCATGTCATCATAACTTATCTATATGCTCATCCAAAATAATTTAAAACAGTCGAATCGTTTCCATGTCCGTTTAGAAATAGCACAGGACGAACTATTGGTAGTCATTTCAGCCACACAAAACTTTAATTTTCTAGAGCTAAATCTATCATTTTTAACAAATACATAAACGTAGTCTTCAATAATTATGATTATAAAGTGTTTGATTGACCCTGCTCCATGTTGTTTTAGGAACAGAGCCAACTGAGGCAGCACCATTTATTATATAGTATATGCATTCAACTGGTTGATAGTTCGTCCAATAACAAATGGTGATACATTTAGCTTCTACACGCCGTCATATATTTTTAAACTATGCAACTCGGAACTAGTTTATTCTGATACGGAGGCACACCAGGACCTCAACTAGCCTGACTCGATAATGTTATACTTGTAATATATGGAACGGATATCATGTCGGTCCAAACTAGCTTGACTCGACTATTTTCTTCTTCTAGGACATAGTATTGGCGATCATGGTGGACCTAGCTGAGCGGATTGACGAGAATATGGCCGATAAACAGAGAGCAGATATCATCGCCATATGTCTGTTGTTCAGTATGGTCATCATAATATGTCCCATCATTATATATGCTACCTACAGTCTTACGTTAGATATACAAAGCTGTTCTGTGCAAATTGCTGATAGGTAAGACTAAGTAAAGTCAACTGCTGAAGTGTCAAAACTAGGTAATAGCTTAAGCCCGCATCAAAGCTGTTTTAATTGCAGACTTTTGATCTTAGACTGGCAAAACAGCAGAGTTGGTTTGTTGTTTTCTACTAGTAAACTGGATCAATAGCAGAATTATTGTGTATAACTAGTTATCTGCGTTAATTGCACAACTATATTATTGTTTACTTTGTAGCGAAATTGGAGAATTACAAAGTTAGATCTGCGTTGTACTGTTTGCATGGCAGAGTTTATAGTGTGCTGTGTTGGGTAGCAAATGTATTATGAATCTGACAAGATGAGCAATTTCTCATTTTACCACAATGATTTAAACTTTATTTCACAACTAAGCTATCTTTTTCCGGTTTTTGTCACTTTCAACGTCGTCTGCTGCCAACTTGTTCGGTGTGAAAAAGGGTTAAATGAACAGCGTTATGGTGGTTTATATTCGTTTAAGTTATAAAGAAGCATACTAAATTTTCAACAAAAATACATAACTACAATTTATTCAAAAAGGTAAAATGCTGTTTAGTGCATGGTTTGAATTCCACATTGCGATTAGACAAGCTGTAGACTTGTATAATCGACACTAAATCAGTTATCTGAAATGAGCTGTAGTAAAGCAATATTTGCCTTCGTAATAATCCCGCCTATGTAGATTAAGATCAACGTTCATATTCCTCTGATCGATCTAAGTTGCGACCCTTAAACCAGCATACATATCCTGGATTAGCATTATTATTGTATCGGAGACACATGCAGGTCCTTACCAAACTGTGCGTAACCGTGGACCGATCGGAATCTACACTGTTCACACTTTCCAATGCATATTTGTCTTCGTCAAGGCTCAACGTGTACAGTTTTACATAGCTTAAAGTCACTGTCGTTTGTTCTGATCAACCCTTTGTCAATTATAGATGCAAGTTCACGTACTACTGAACACATTATGAAAAAAGGAGTAATTTCTCACAATTAGCAATATCTCACCCTGTCACAATGTTTAAACTGTTTTCAATAGTTTGGTTTCGCCTTTAATATATTTTTGATTTTATGTTTTCAAAGCCTTCTGTTGTAAAACTTTTTTATTCGGCACTTGTACTGTGTGAACTTGATGAAACTCGGATTAATGAAAATGAATCAGGATAAACAACTGTTATTTATTAAAAAATACAGCTCTAATTACTGACAATGCATTTGTTAATTGATATTATCGATATATACCGGTCATTATATAATATGATTTTCAGAACTAAACAATTGAACAATGAGAAGAAAAGGACAGATACTTTGTTGTATCAAATGTTACCTAAAACAGTGGCGGAAAAGTTAAAAGTAAGTACAGGCGTTGATTCAGATGTAATAGATCATTTACAATTCAAATAGTGTTGTAAAAAATTAACCCTGGAATATACCTCCGGGAACGTGTGGAAAGGTTATAGAAGTGAGCTACCTATGTTCTGCTCAGGTCAGTTTTTGTGATTGCATTTTGTCCGTCGCCGTCAGCCGTCGTCCGTCGTCCTTCGTTCTTTGTTTGGCGTTCGTCCGTCGTCAACAATTTCCTTGTTAATTAATACGACTTGAGAAGAAGATCAAAACTTTGTTAGAAAGTTTGTCGTGGTAGTATTCAGGCCAAGGTCGAACAATGGTCATGTCGAGTCAAAAGCTTGGTCACTAGGTCAAATTGAAAGAAAGCATTTGTTTTACTTGAACATGTTGGTGTCAGAATATTTCTCTTGATCATAACAAGACTAAGATTGACTATCGGTTATGTCCGGTCAAAACTAGGTCAATATTGGTAACAGTCTTGTAAACACTCTAGAGACCACATTCTTTCTCAAATGTTTCCTCTACTAAGATTGTTGAAATTATATCGATGATATGATTCGTTGCACACATTGTTTCTTTTATAAAGTCTTAACTAGCACATTCTCAGGTGAGCGATCAATGGCCCTCTTGTTTAAGCTCATCTGTATCGGGTATATTGTGATACTCTAGGCGTTGTCGTCTGCGGCATTGTCAAAATACTTTAACATTACCTCATAACTCAAAAACGGTTCAACATTTTCAAATGAACTTGGTACACTTATTCATATGAACAAAACGCATGTCTATACTATACCACATTACTCTGGCTTTATTAATTATTCTGTAAAGCCCCTTGTTCGACATAAAAACAAACGGACGAGGATTGGCGTTTGCTCCGCGGCACTCTTGTATAACTCAGTGGTCAAAGTAGCGTTCACGTACATGTCCAGGATGGCTAGTGGTAAAGAACTTCGCTTCCGGAACGGAGGTCGAATTTTCAAAGCCCAGTTGCGAGAGGTTAGCGTTTATATGACTGGCTGATTAGTTGAGGTGCTCTCCTCAACATTTAGATCTGAATATTTCTAGAATCCACTATGGAGTATTCCAAATACAAAACTAGACAATTCCATTTCAAAACTCTAGAATTGAAAGCGGATAATAGTCATTAACAAGTCTGTTTAGAAAAGAAAAAACAATAATGTGGGTAATGTCAATTATTCGATACAATTGAGTCGTCCCGCGAAAAACCCAACATTATGGACTCTCCGTAAAGTATCAATCCGGATCAACCTAAGCATGCCGCGCTGGCTAACCAGGACAGACACTTTTCGTCTCCTGTGGATTTTCTGTTTCAGGAAACATTACTCTATATCTCTATCTCTAGCCTGATCAGACTCCGCGAAGGCAGATCTGATTTAGATTGGCTAGTCGATATATCCAGAAGGTACGTTTTCGAACGAAATGGCTTATACTTTTAAATTTTCAGTTTTTCAGTATGTACATACAGATGTAACTGTGAAATTTATAAGAACATGGATTTTTATTTAACAGACCCTTTGTTTTATATCCATTTACAGAAGAAAGAGGTCGTAGAGACAGAGGAATTTCACGAGGCGACGATCATGTTCAGCGATATCGTGGGCTTCACACAGATATCCTCCAATAGTTCACCGATGCAGGTCTGAGTTTACGTCTTATCTGCATAGTGCGGAATTCATGCAACAAACTCGTATATTCTTTTGTGTTAACCCCTTTTTAAATGTATACGCATTTTGATACTTCTGTCTGCAGCAAACGAATGTTGTGACAGAGGGAGAGACTGATTATAAATAGATAAATCTCCTTTTCGTCAAAATGTGTTCAACTCTACACTATTATTATGCTTCTATTTATTGAAATCTTCGATATTTTTGTCTAGATATTTTAAAAACCGTATGCTTCAAATTATCTGTATTCGGGAAAGGGGAAGGGTTCATCCATCGATTCAATGAATTATATTTTTTTCGTAAAGATATATCGGGAAAACCCCTGTAGTATTTCCATCCAGTTATCCAGCTTATCAAGAAGCATGAAGTATATTGTAAACAGAATATAACAAACCCTTAAGTTTGTAATAATGTAGAAAGACTTCGCTTTAATACAAGTAAAAATCTTCAAATAATCATTTCCACGATAAAACAAACCCTATTAACTCTGCGTAGTGTATCGACCAAGACCACCCTACGTATACAGGCTAATCCAGGCCGACATTATCTCAGGGGGATAGCGGCAAAGAGTAATGATTCATAAAACGGAGGCGAAAAATCCGGTTTAGCCTGCACGGCATGCTTAGGCTGATCCGAGTCGATACTTCATGCTTAGTCCACAATGTTTGTTTTCTCGAAGAACTGCTCATATATAGTATATGAGAGAGCCGTCCCGCGAGAAAACCAATATTATATCGATCCAGATCAGCCGACACATTCTGTCTCAGAGGGATAGAGGTATATTGTAATGATTCCTGAAACAGAAAATCCCCAGGAGGCGAAAAGTGTCTGTCCGGGCTAGCCTGCACGGCATGCTTAGGCTGATCTGGGTCGATACTTTACGTCCACCAATGTTGCTTTTCTCGCGGAACGCTGTCCGGGCTAGCCTGCACGGCATGCTTAGGCTGATCGGGGGTGATAATTTCCGTCCACCAATGTGGCTT
>JAUELF010159502.1:1271-14819 GCA_031471495.1 Clinocardium nuttallii | reverse complement strand
AAAGAGGAAATCAGATGCATGAATTATGCTTATCATGGAAAGAGTTTAAAGAGGGAATCAGTTGGATGAATTATGCTTATCATGGAAAGAGTTTAAAGAGGAAATCAGATGCATGAATTATGCTCATCATGGAAAGAGTTTAAAGAAGGAATCAGTTGGATGAATTATGCTTATCATGGAAAGTGTTTAAAGAGGAAATCAGATGCATGAATTATGCTTATCATGGAAAGAGTTTAAAGAGGGAATCAGTTGGATGAATTATGCTCGTCTTTGAAAGTGTTTAAAGAAGGATTCAGTTGGATGAATTATGCTCATCATGGAAAGAGTTTAAAGACGGAATAAGTTGGATGAATTATGCCCATCATGGAAAGAATTTAAAGAGGTAATCAGTTGGATGAATTATGCCCATCATGGAAATAATTTAAAGAGGTAATCAGTTGGATGAATTATGCCCATCATGGAAAGAATTTAAAGAGGTAATCAGTTGGATGAATTATGCTCATCGTTGAAAGTGTTTAAAGAGGGAATCAGTTGGATGAATTATGCTCATCATGGAAAGAGTTTAAAGAGGGAATCAGTTGGATGAATTATGCTCTTCATGGAAAGAGTTTAAAGAGGGAATCAGTTGGATGAATTATGCTCTTCATGGAAAGAGTTTTAAGAGGAAATCAGTTGGATGTGTTATGATCATCGTTGAAAGTGTTTAAAGAGGGAATCAGTTGGATGAGTTATGATCATCATGGAAAGAGTTTAAAGAGGGAATCAGTTGGATGAATTATGATCATCGTTGAAAGTGTTTAAAGAGGGAATCAGTTGGATGAATTATGATCATCATGGAAATAGTTTAAAGAGGGAATCAGTTGGATGAGTTATGATCATCATGGAAAGAGTTTAAAGAAGGAATCAGTTGGATGAATTATGCTCATCATAAACAAACGTTCTCTAAATTTCTAAATCTTGAAATATCTCCTATCTACATTTTCGCTAACGATGAAGGGCATTTTTTTATAAAATTTATTACTTTGTTCATTGAATTAAAATGTTCTTGAAATATACCAAAGATTTACTTCCAGTGTTAATATCGCACATCGCCGCACATTGCCGACGTTTATTGCCAGGATTAACCATGGAAAACCTTGCGGTAAGTAATTACGACCTATAGTTTTATGTTAGGCGATCCGTCATTTGTCTTTCTTTAAAGCGTTCTTAAACAGTAACATCCTTAGCTCCTGGTTTACACGGGTAGAGACGTGTTTACAGAAGTAAAGATGCGACTCAGAAATCACTAAACAATATAATATATGTGTGGTTTAACAGTAAACCCGACCTAACTGTTACTGTGACACATGCGGAAATAGACCTCTCATCAAATACATTCTAAATATATTGACACATCAAATGACACATTGTCAAACAGTGCATATCCAGATTAGACTGTGCGGATGCACTGGCCGATCGTGATACACATTGGTCACACTCACCTCACGGCTGGTTTCCGTTGAACGTCGCACATATACAATATGTTGAATGGTACACGTACAATCTTACTCGGAAAGTGGCATTACTTAGTATACTTCCTTTTGTTGCCTTGGATTTCAAATATCGTTAAGTTTCCATTTATTTTCGTTCCTTCTGTTTATGAGTATACGATATTGAAGGAAGCAAGGTTTAATTTCAAAAATCTTTTTTTTTCAAAATTAGATGTGCAGGATGCTTAGGCTAATACTATATAATGCTGGGCAGAAGTTTCTTGAAACCATTTATGACACATTGTCGAACAGTGTAGAGCCAGATCAGACTATGCAGATGCACTTGTCGTCTTATATATACCATTGATCGCCATCGCCCCACGCCTTGTTTCCATCGAACGTCGCACATATACGATATTGTGAAAAGAACACAAAACCAACAATATCGGAAACGCTAAGTGACATTGATTATTATACTTCATTCCCTGTCGTTATAATTCTTTGTTAAGCGATCAACTTCAGGAGTAGTCAAGGACCGTCGTCTATGGACTTTAAATATAGTTAAGTTTCCAAATATGTTCGTTCTATCTGTTTATGGGTATATGATAAAGAAAAGAAGCAATGGTTATTATTAATATTGACATTTTAAGATAACAGTTTGCGAGAGTAAAGCAGGAACACGAGTTATGATATTCGTACTTAAGACACTGATACATATATACATACCTTCTATGTCAAACGAGGGGGTAAAGATGATCGCGAAGGAAGGTGGATGTTTCCAATTTAGTTGTAACAATAGACTTTCAGTACGTACAATAAACTCCAATATATTTCTATACAGGTGTCACGCCCAAAGGTAGCAGTACTGCAATTCGTAAGATAACTCGTTTCGAATGCTGTTTAGTTATTCAATAATTCGCTGTACGATCATAATAGCATGTATGATACGATTTAGATCGGGGTAAAATTTAACCTGATTTGACACTTTTTAAAGTCGTATCATGTATAATCGTATGATGAAACAAATTTACTAGTGGCTTGTCGCAAGCAAATATTTAATTTAAGAGTTGAATACATGGTAGGAATAGATAAATTGCTCAATTTGACCAAAGCGTATGTAATGATCATCTTCTATGTACAGAGACGACAAAAGTGTTCCTTATCAGAATAAAGTTTTATTACATTAAAATGTCGATTTATAGGTGGCGTTATTCAATTTCTGATGGCAGTACTTGGAGCTGCCGTAATTCTACCTAAATTAGACCAGAACCGCTGTAGGGAACGTAATATTTTCGCAATTACTCGCTACAACTTCGAATTATAGCGAAAACATAAACTAACTTACTTATTCTGACAGTCTACTTGGTGACGTCTGCTAATCTCTTCTTTATGACATTCAAATACCCTGAATTCAAATAACGAGCTCATCCCAAAACCTTTATTTTGAAACGTATTGTTTACATCTTTTGGGGTATTTTCCGATAAGATTTCAATGAGGAAAGGACACGATTCAGCATGAGCGTATCCGCATGAACGTATACGTCGAGTTCAATAGATATTTAGCGAAATGATATGTAGTTCAGTCCTGCTTGATAACGGTAACAATGTGAATATCAAGATTTAACTTCCATCAACTAGGAACGTAATCATAGGTAGGTAAAATAATACATGTACTCTTATTGCTCTTTTTGAGTAAGCCAAACACTCCATCACTTGCATAAGCCTACTATTTAATGTATGAACTAACGTGTTTTAGACAATCCTCCACGCCCTGTGATTTAGAGACAACTTAATATTAACTTGATTTGGGATGCAGCTCCTGGAAAAGAGACCTGTGTGAGGTCGACATCTTTTTCTACAAATACTTTTGAAACAAAATAATTAATTGCACTCATTATAACTGTACTAGAGATCAATGAGACAATTTTCGGAGTACACGCATCATAGTGTAATGCTTGATAAAATGAGAAACAAGTCGTAGGCGCCATGAACTTCTCAAAAACGACTGTAAAATAGATACCCTATCTTTGAAATGTTACCATTTGGAAACAAAGACCTAAATCAAAATCGTTACGGATACGTTTGTTTTAAATATCTCGTAGTATCTATAACCGACGTTACAGCTCTCCAAATTCAAAACTGTAGTAGAAGATAAAAAAGGGTTTGGGTTCTTAAAACTGCATAGCAACGATTGTGACCTTAGCAACGAAATGCAAACGCTCACCCTGAGCCACCATGGCATCTGTTCACCCAGTTTCATCGGAATCGGCCCGTCGGTTTGGGCTATGGAGCGTCGTTTTACAAACAAACAGACACACACACAGACAGACAGCCGGAAAAGCTTGTCAATACGGGGTATCTAGCGAATCTCAATATTATGGCAAAAGTCTAGCGATGCGTTCATGAAGTTTATTGGGATGTGCTACTGTGAAGTGTATCAGACAAGAACGTAATAATTCCCATAGCTTTCACCGATCGACAGGGCTCACATCTGCGTCAAACACATTGTCTTACTGTAGTCATATAAACTTATTATGGCGTCAGCAGTTTCAGGATTTTTTTTTTAGTATTTTATTGCAAGTTAATATGAAACATTATTATTCTTGTCGACTTCCCAAGAATCAGTTTTCTGGTTTCACGCTAATGAATATGTGAGACACGCCATAGGAAAGAAGACCTTCGACGATGTTAGCAAATTCCCCTTTTGCCACACTGGTCTCTACGCTATTAAAAACTGAACCTGCATTTAAAGACGGTGTATCCTTTTATTACCTACCTACATTCAAAAGCCGTGTTCTGCAGATATGCTGATTGTAGGGATGGGTAATACAATTTCTCTCAACAGAGAGTCAGAGCATTTCTCCATTTCAAGAACGATTACTTGAGTGTCTGTTATGGAAGATCATGTTCAGTCTGTGCGGATGACATTACTATATAGATCTTTAATAGTCAAAAGGGCTGTTTTTCCATGCCATTGCCAACATATATTTTCTTTTTCCATTATAGATCGCTGCTACATTTTTACAAAAAGTTATCATAACAGATTATACACGATGGGTAATTATTTTAAACCCTTTGTTGTAGGTACTTAAAATAATCATCTTATTGAGAAACATAGTGTTTGGTTAAATCATAATAGTAATTAAGGTGGTAAAAGACCAGCTGACGAGTCGTTACTCAGACGTCTGATTCACAGTCGTAACAAAGTCATCCGAATATGTCGTGTTTCACATGTGTACACATACAAACCGATACTGTAAGTGGGAAATGCTTTAAGTCTTAAGTATAACCTAGCATATGTTTCAAACTGCCGATCACGACGTAGACTCTTGTGGACGATACAAGTCAGTTAAACAACGTATCGTTTAAAGCTTTAGACGATACAAGTCAGTAAAACAACGTATCGTTTAAAGCTTTAGACAATACAAGTCAGTTAAACAAAGGATCGTTTAAAGCTTAAGACGATATAAGTCAGTAAAACAACGTATCGTTTAAAGCTTTAGACGATACAAGTCAGTTAAACAACGTATCGTTTAAAGCTTTACACGATACATGTCAGTTAAACAACGTATTGTTTGAAGCTTTAGACGATACAAGTCAGTCAACAAACGTGTCGTTTAAAGTTTTAGACGATACAAGTCAGTTAACAAACGTATCGTTTAAACCTTTAGACGATACAAGTCAGTTCAAAAACGTATCGTTTAAAGCTTTAGACGATACAAGTCAGTTAACAAACGTGTCGTTAAAGTTTTAGACGATACAAGTCAGTTTAAACACGTATTGTTTAAAGCTTTAGACGATACAAGTCAGTTAACAAACGTGTCGTTAAAGTTTTAGACGATACACGTCAGTTTAAAAACGTATTGTTTAAAGCTTTAGACGATACAAGTCAGTTAACAAACGTGTCGTTAAAGTTTTAGACGATACAAGTCAGTTAACAAACGTGTCTTTAAAGTTTTAGACGATACAAGTCAGTTACAAATCGTGTCTTTTAAAACTTTAGACGATACAAGTCAGTTTAAAAACGTATTGTTTAAAGCTTTAGACGATACAAGTCAGTTAACAAACGTGTCTTTAAAGTTTTAGACGATACAAGTCAGTTATCAAACGTGTCTTTAAAGTTTTAGACGATACAAGTCAGTTACAAATCGTGTCTTTTAAAACTTAAGACGATACAAGTTAGTCAATAACGTATCATTTAAAGCTTTAGACGATACAAGTCAGTTAAACACGTATCGTTTAAAGCTTTAGACGATACAGGCCAGTTGAAAATCGTGTCGGTTAAAGCTTTAGACGATACAAGTCAGTTAAAAAACGTATCGTTTAAAGCTTTAGACGATACAAGTCAGTTAACAAACGTGTCGTTTAAAGTTTTAGACGATACACGTCAGTTTAAAAACGTATTGTTTAAAGCTTTATACGATACAAGTCAGTTAAAAATCGTGTTGTGTAAAGCTTTAGACGATACAAGTCAGTTAAAAATCGTGTTGTGTAAAGCTTTAGACGATACAAGTCAGTTAAATAACGAATCGTTTAAAGCTTTACACAATTGAAAGATTTACTTACTTTAATCTGTGCTTTTCAATCCAATGAAAACGGCTGATATCTTACATAATGACGTTTCATTTTATTAAGACATAATTCGCCATTCAAACTAATGCACCCTTGCTGTTTTTTTAGGTCGTATCTACTAGCAAATATGTATGGATACATTTATTTATGGTTGCAATGTGCTTGTGATTTGCGCACTAGGAAACTGTCGAAGGACACCTGCGACCATTGTAAATCAGGTTGAATTCGAATCTTCTTTCTTAGCGAATTATTTACAGATCGTTAGAAAGCGCTCTTTCCGAAACAAACGAAATTCATTACTAAACGATTTTCTGAATGGTGTGTTACGCCGTTTTCAACTGTATTTCAGTTATATCACCGTGCTTCTTTGATATTTAACCAATTATAATGTTATGAGTAATCCTTACACGTATGCATCCGTCATAATGCTGTTCACACAACACTGAATAAATATGATGTTTACAGAAATCTGGACCGGGAATAAAAGAAAGACATACGTGGATATCGAAGTAGATGCCTTGCGGTTGCCTGCATTGTTGCACAGTCCATATCCCTGTGGCCTGTTTAGGATGATGCAGTATAATTCTAGTAAGTGTTTTACAAGACACTAATATCAATTCATTGTGCAACATGACAACAGAAGGTTTTACTCAGGTCTCCCTGTCTGTAGTTTTATGTAGATTGAAAACTTACCATAACATAACAGATCTGGTAGAGTGCATACTTATCACAGTAAATATAATCACTCTCAAAAGATGTAGGGTAAGAAATGAGCAAATAAGGAAAGATTATATTTGATCTAAAACCAGGGTAGCGAGCAGTGTACGCTGAAATCAATAGCTCCTTCCTTTCCTCCTGTGTTTCAATGCAATTATAATTAAAGTTAGGGATATATATAATACATCTACATAACAATACATGTGTGCAATCGTCTGAATAATAAGTACATGTATAACCCCGACACCTGGGTTAAGCGGCCGCTTCTGTGATGGGGAGGATACATGGGTTGCGGTATTCTTTACGACGAATCAACACTTAAGGAAGGAAGAGATTGAATTTAGATGTTATATGATGTGGCATTAGGACGAATTTAAGTACAAACGCATTCCACTCTGAACAATCTGATTGATAGTCGACCAGGTTTGACGCATGCAGATGGTCCTAAGTGAACGGCGAGTTTTACTCAAAATCTGTATTTTGATTGGTTAATTCTGCTAGAATATGTCCGAGTGCTCTATGTTTTAGACCATCTGAATACGCCATCGACGTACGATAACAAATGAAACTATGGTAACATTGCGATGTAATTCCACCAAAATCCCTAATAAGGTCGCTTACAAAACGGTTTAATCTACTGTCTGTGTGTGCTTTTATTCGTTTTTGCTTCAAAGAAAGACTATTCAAGTCGTACGAATACACTTTGTTCCTAATTATATATCTGAAATCGACACAACTTAAAAAGTAAATCTTTCCCACATACAGACGATTGTTGATGACTATGCAGCACACAAATGTTGGATATTTTTTTACAAAAGGAGAAAAAACGGTTGATGTGAGAACGTTTTACTTTAGCCACGATGTTTTTAACTATGTTCATTCAATATATGTTCATTTACAGAGATTTATTCACATTTTTGCCTAAGTATTTCTTAAGTCGCCTTCTGCAGATTTGTATTATATTGGAAAGGGTTAAGAAAAACCTTTGCATATAACCAGTACGTTGGGGGATAAAAGGATCCCCGTAGTTCGACAGATTTAGACATCCTTTACGATACGACTAGTAGATAGAACAAAGGTATTATTGACGTCATCCGTAAATCAAAGATTTGAGCAGATACAGGAAGGCTTATCTAGGACGTTAGTAATGCCTCATGTTACAATGTCGAGCAGCATATATATCCTAGGTGTGCAAAAAGGTGCCTTTATGTTACAATGTCTAGCATCATATATATCCTAGGTGTGCTAAAAGGTGCCTTTATGTTACAATATCGATTAGTATAAATAGCCTAGATGTGCTAAAAGGTGCCTTTATGTTACAATGTCGAGCAGTATATAAATCCTAGGTGTGCTAAAAGGTGCCTTAATGTGACAATGTCGATTACTTTAAATATCCTAGGTTTGATAAGAGAAAACGATAACTGTATATGTGTGCTTACAGAGGTAGATAAAGAGGTTATCTACATGTACTACAGCTGGAAGTCGCGTTCAACACCAACTTATCAATCAACTTTCCGAAAAAGTGTACGATTCGGCTTTTGTTAACGCTGTATATCAAGATCAGCTTGAAGATCCGCACACTCGGAGCAAGATGTACACTGTGCATGTGTAACTTACTTACGCGTGTTATAAGCTTCGATCAACGTGTGTGGATTCGGATGAAACAGAGAAAATGTACAAGCTTATCTTAACCTTTATTGTTCAGAAATACCAACTTGTAACGTGTTTGCATTGACGGGCTAAGATATGCAAAGCTCTCGATCAATATATGAGCCGTTCTTCAGACAAAAAGTAACCGAAGAGCTTTTGCGATAATTGTATAGCCTCCATGAGCATAACATGACTTCGTTCTGAAAAGTTCGCAAATAAACTCTATACTTCACCGGTTTTTTAAAAATTGACTCTTCGATGTTCAATATCGGGCGAATTAATTTTCCTGAAATAAGAGTTTTTTTTTTTTAATATGTTGATATATAAAAGGCAAACGAAGCTGATTTCACAAGCGACGACTCGATACGAGCTGACTCACCGGAACCAGAATTGTTTTGCAAAATCTTCAATATTGCCAATGGCGATGAAAGGGTTCATCTCGGACAATACACTTATACACACAATTGGTTAAGATACTATGGATCCGAAGGCAGTTTATTATCTAGACTATTTATGAAGGCATTATGGTTGGCTGTCCTGGAACAGTGTTGGCAAAATTAGAATGATTCAGTCATTAAATTACCCTGGCGCCATTTTGAATCGCTCGGTTAGCTTTCAAGAACGATTAAGGCAGCTTTGACTTCTGACAAAGATGATTCAGTACATCCTCACGTGTAACACGTTAATCTACCTTCATACGATGTAACGAAAAGACAGATATTCAACATTAAGGTTTACGATATATGTGGTATTAATTGAATTAACGTTTTCCCACATACAGTCGCTTTCTAACACATTTGTAGAAGACGACTTTGAAAACTTTGTGACAAATTGAGAAATCCATAAGTTGAACACTTCGCCAGAAGCCAACGATATCCATTGCCTCTGCAGTAGACGACAACATATCAGAAAATAGGAAAGAATTTAAGACGAGCATATTTTTCTTTCCCAACGTTTTTTCAATTTTTTATCAAAATTATACTTACAGTTTTCAAGAGAAAGTTTACCTATAGTGGTTTTTAAGATAACATGTATTAGTAAACGATGCCTATAAGCAACATATTCAAATGTGATGCTTTTTAAACAATCGAGAAGAAGTGGCGTCGATCCTTTTTAGGGGCATTTGGATACCCCATTTCTGAGAATTCGTTCGACATAATAGCTTACCTTGTTTCAGCTGTCAGGACCTGAATCAAACAGAAGATTTAAAGAGACTAAGCACGCACACCTTTTCGGTACAAAAGATTCATAGGGAAAACCTTCGAAAGTAATATTTTGTCTGGAGAAACGTCATCTTAACACATATCATGATGCAATTTAATCTCTCTGTATGTCTGTCTGTCTGTCTGTCTGTCTTTCTGTCTGTATGTATGTTTGACTCACTGTATGTCTGTCTCTCTCACTCTGTCTCTCTCAGTCTCTCTGTATATGTCTCTGTCTCTGTCTTTCTCTCCAACACTCGCCCATTATTCCGTTGTGTGTTTTTCAATAAAAGGTACATATTTTAAATACGTCGTAGGGTCACTTTCTAATGATCTTTTATCAGATAATCTTCTTTTGTTTTTTCCCCTAATATTTCCAACTAAAGCTAAGGTGTAAGTTAATAGACATACATATTTGTTTCTAATACGTGAATCTTCAAAAGATAGCAGCATAATTTTATATCGTCATCATGTAATAGAAAACATGAAAACAATAATGCATATGTTCGGATAAATTTTAATTGAGATTAGTTCCTTACACAATTATCTTAATAGCATTTCAACTGTGTCAACCTTGGCAAGTGATCGATCGAATAGTTTGACCTTTCCCTCCTTCACAGTAATACGAACCATCGTTTACGCATGTCTTTAAAACGATCACTTCCGGGTGCTATTCGTTGATAAGAATGTATGCCACGTCTTACTAGTTTACAGAGAACTACAATGCCATGCAGTATGGTGTCCTTTTATTTCGCATTTTCAGGATTCTTACACTAAGATTTAGGTCTATGACTTACAATTATCTGACGTTCATTGTTATCCTTTCCTCTTATATCACAAGGTGATTATACAATCCTATCATCCGCCTGGAACTATTTTGTACTTCCAATAATTCCATTGTTATTACACGCATACAACTCCGTGACCTCAGCAGGAATCTATAAGCTCTCTCCTTCAGATCATAAATGTCAACAATATGTACTACTAATAAACGGTCATAAATATCTTAATACATTCCACAGGTAGATTGTTTAACGTCTCAGAATGATAAATTAATCCTTTTGTTACAACTGTATTCAATAATTTATCATTTCCATATAGAATTTTGTCTTAATGTTGTCCAGAATTTCGCTGCTGCTGATTTGTGTGGGTACACAATAGATTTGTATTGGATAAACTCAACAAAACAAGTAAAATTCTATGGTGTTGAATAAGCGATTACCTTAAAATCTTTGCTCAATGTGGTTATAACATCATATACGTGCGAGCCACTATATTACTATTTGCTCTGTAAGATCTCAGGCGAATTCTCACTTGCTACAGGATAAAACAAGCTCCTAGGGGGAAACAACACATACACGTACATGCGATGTCCTTTACTGTGGGAAGAAAGAAGAACGAAATAACAAGTAAAGTACACCCATCTTTAAATTGTTAATTCTTTGTAAATGTATTTCCTTGAAACTTTGTCAGCGCTAATTATGACAATATTGATGGTTGACAGATTCAGATGGCTCAGCCGATTTTTAACACGTTTCTTTACTTTAGGCAAATTCAGGCTGAAAGTGTTTAATTACTCCAGACAAGCAATGTGAAACAATTTATTAGTTATCATAGAAGGTAAACATATTAAACATACACTGACACTGATGGGATTAGAAAACAGCTCTATATTCTAACAGTTAATCACCGAGCACGCACAGTAATGATTAATAAGACTATTGGCAAAATAGGTAATGTCAATCGAATGTAATAGGTTATTGCATCACTATGGGAACATATTTTATTGAACAGTTCTTTCGGCTGAGTTGCACGAGCTTTCGAGGGCAGAATTCCGCCGAAGGTAATAGTTACTCATCTTACTTAGTCTTACTTAGTCTGTAAGGGTAATTGTATAGCCCCGAAGGCTAAATGAATCCCTCTCATCTTCTTCGGTGTAATGTCTGCACTTCCTGTTTGTTTCATATTAATTCGTATAGGCCTATTGATGTTAGATAAAAGAGGCTGGGTTTCCAAAGTTTATCAAGATTTGTTTTTGACGGTTAGCAATGTTGTCATAATAGTTACTCATAATAATGAAGTAACCTTTTTATTGTATAATTGTGTATGATTTTGAAAGTTGATGTTTATAATTTGTCGTTTTGTGCGTTTTTAACGTTTCGAGCGTACATTTAGAAAATAAGCAATTGCTTTGATTTTTTGGGATAAATTAAGTTTTACGATTTATCGTGCAATTACTGTCATTTTCTATGGTTGCTATGCTCGTGGAAAATACGAATTAACAAACCACCATTGTTGTTCCCCATTTGGTTTCGACTCGAAATAGAATTGTCGACAAAATAAATGATGTGTAGATGCCCTGTTGACTATACAGTAAAGAAGTCAAACATTTTTGCTTTCATCAACTTCACATCGGAGAATGACACAAATGATCAAAAGAACTACCTTTAAAGCAATCATATTATTTCACATTCATCCTAGCAGTTGTTTAATCCCACTTGATTGTGTCATTAGTAATTGAGATAAATATATATACAGGTCGTCAACGACTATCGAAAACACCTAGGCATATATAGCGTATGGCAAAATGTGTACAGTCTACAAATACCGATGTCATTGAAATACATGTCACATTATTACGTCAGACACCACACACGTATGTATTATTATTATATTTATATTTTACACACTAGGACAACGCAATGAATAGACTGGCGTATATCGATCTTTCATAACGTGGCATGTACAAATGATGTACCAAACATGGTTAGTTGTTCTCTCAACACATACACGTTTGGATGGGGGCGCTCTGTTGTGTTACGGTAGGGAAAAAGTTTCGTCCTTAGCAGCACGTGACCAAGATTTCAGTGCAATGTGGACTGTTATTGCATCCTTTTTTTTTCAGAATGAAAAAAGAAGCAAACATATCGAAGTATACACTATAATGTTTCATTGGGGTTTTACGCGGTTTTGCCATTTGTTTATGTTCCAGCTATATCACGACGACAGTTCCATTATTCGTGATCCCTTACTAAATAAACCTGGGTCTGATTCATCAACGATACTTAGTGCTTAGTAATACTTAAACACTTTAAAACATATTTCATCATTTTTGTTTCCCTTATATTTTGTTAAACATGAAATGATTAAGTTGACATAAATAGTTACCTGGCTGACTAAAAATTATTTTTAAAAAAATAATTATTTTGGCATTTTAAGAGGGAAAAAACCCTGATGATATATGCGTATTTAAGTTTTACTTAACGCTGAGAAAGAGTTGTAGAATTGGACCCAGTACGAGGCTAGAACATGCGCCTTGCCAACGGATATTCCAATATGACCGTCGCTACTGGCGATCGAATCCGAGACGCCTAGTTTCAAATTCCCGACACTAACATTCCGTAATGGCAAAATCCTTAATCGGATGTGAATGTGACAGCCCAATAGATTACCCGAAATAGTTTTAATATTTAACATAAGATTGTGTTACATGAGTGTCTACGGGACATCGTTTTATAACACATTTAGAGTTAAATTAAGATTTAAGTGGTAACCCTTGCCTTCATCACCTTTGAAAACAGTTGGAAATATTGTGGGTAATTCCTTTTTTTAATAATGAGCAATATCTCGATTTGTCATTATGTCTTTTAACTCTATTAGATGTTTTTACTTTCATTAATTTGATATCCCTATTTAATATAACGCTGAATTCCCATTAAATGTATGGACCTTCATATCCCTATTTAATATAACGCTAAATTCCCATTAAATATGTGGACCATCTATAACACCACACATGGGTCTCAAGTGACCATCGCTCTAACGAAAATAGAATGACACATGTCGACGCCTCACTCGTCGAAATGATCCTCTTCAGAAAAGAAAGTGGCGAGTTCGCTTTTATTTATTTGCAATGTTCATGCTATACTGTTTTGATC
>JAUELF010159392.1:0-14819 GCA_031471495.1 Clinocardium nuttallii | reverse complement strand
ATGAATAATTAAATTTAATTGCGCGCTAAATGACCTTAGCTGTCGATGCGCCATAAAACAATATACATTCATTCATCAATCAATTAAGACTCGATATACGATACGTTCTTCTTTTCTCTCCGATAGATATTATAGATGCACAAGCTAATTCAACCGCAACACTTAAAACCACAACCACAATGAAGCCTACGAATGGTACAACTACTAGTGATGCTGTCATTATGATGTCCTCGTGTAAGTATTAACAGCCCGCGTCACTCGATCGTATTTCGTTGTCTCCTTTGTACGATAATTTTACCCCACTTTCAACAATTGTTGTCAGTTTTATCACGGCATTTTCTGTACTATTAGTCCATTTATCCTGTCACCAGCGAGTCAGTTGTAATGTTAATCCCTAAATTCTGATCGCCATTACGAACATCTTAAATTAACAATTTCCCTCATATAGACGCCTCTGCAGCAGACGGTTTTTTGAAAATGTTTTTCACTTGTTATCCATTCAATTATAGAGATTTTCTATTTTTGACAACATATGTCAACGTCGTCTGCTGCAGAATTGTCGTATGAGGTAAAGGGTGTATTGTACAATCTACTCATGATTTGCAATCATCATAGTACATGCTTTTATATTCAGTTTTCGGTCATATAAGACTAGATTGCAAACATGGTAGACCCTGATCTGACTGCACGGAGGTGAAGGCTGATCTGGCTCTTTCCAGGACGCAATAATCCCCAAATGTCGGTTTTACGTGAGACGTGGCCTATATCGTCTGCTCTGAAATTATTTCAGTAAATGGTTGAAATAAACACTTTAACAATTGGATGTTAACTTTTGATACAAAGTTGAAATATTTTGAAAAAATTCTCCCTTTGAGCCGTCCCGCGAGAAACCCAACTTTATGGACTCTGCGTAATATATCCGGGTCCATACTTTACGCAGAGTCCACAATGTTGACTTTCTCGCGAGACGGCTCTTTTATGCCATTATTTCTTTTAATTAATTCGTCTGTCTATTGTATAGCAAATTTTCTACTGCTTTTGATACAAGAATGTATACGTTCATTGATGGTGATGTGTTCCCGCAAATGTTTTCAAAGTCGTCTGCTGCACAATTGTGTTATGTCTAATACCAATCTAAAGAGCCATAGAAGGCTACTTTACCATTCACAGCAAATATATGTATAAAGCAGATGTAGTCAAAAACGTAATACATCTCTACGAATTAATGTATTATTGTTGAAAAGAGTAGAGAACATTGTGGAAAAAGGAGAAAATGCTAATTATGACAACTTTCTCCTTTTGCCACAATGATTTTAAAAATAGTCTGATGCAGATGCGTCTATAGGTTGGAAATGGTTAACTATAGATCGAACACAGTTGACGAATGGCGTGACTAACACATCCACATACCTTGTTTACGTCTCTTTCAGATCTACCGGTTCTATTATACTCGTGTTCAGTTGCTGTGTTGGTGAAGATGGCACAGTAAACAAGGAATGAACTTCAGCATCATCTAGGTGCAACGTAACGCATCCTATACGTGTTTACAGTTTTTTTCCGGACATTTTTTCGAACATGACAGGACTAATAAAGAAGATCTTGCAGTTAGCCGTTAGATTTTTTTAGTAAATATTCTTGTTTAAAACTGAATTTATTTTGAAAATAGACCTCTTTTTTCTTATTACAATGTAGACCAGTTTTGATAAATCATTTTGTGTTGAAAAGAATGAGTTGCCGAAGAAAACAAGCAATTTCTCCTTTCCCTAAATAAGTGTATCAACTTTGTATCAGAGTTGAACTCTTTATTTTTCGGACATAACCAATCCATCATCCAGGAAATCTCTTTAAATACACTGTAATTATTAATTTAAGTTGTAAACATTGTGGCAAAAGTCAGGCAAAAATTACTTGTAATGAGCAATACCTACTTTTGCTACTTTGTTGACAAAATGTGTCTGCTGCAGATGCGTCAAAATGTGTATGCATATGGGATGGGATAATC
The DNA here is from genome assembly GCA_031471495.1 of Clinocardium nuttallii. Lineage (NCBI taxonomy): Eukaryota > Metazoa > Mollusca > Bivalvia > Cardiida > Cardiidae > Clinocardium > Clinocardium nuttallii. The sequence continues at coordinate 12,817 of JAUELF010159392.1, read as the reverse complement.
ATTAATATTGACAAGCTGTTTTTAAGTATTCATCTGATTGTGTGGTGTTTTAAGACGCTTTCAGTTATTTCATGGCGATTCCTGGGTAAGTTACCAGTTCTACTGGTCCATGTATCCTGACACCAGACAGTCAGTCGTAATGCTAATCCTGACGTTCTACCACTACACCACCGATGCATTCAGGTTTATCTGAAGGAGAAAGCCTATTATAACTGTGGTGAAATGAATCAGAGACATGATAATATAAGATTTTATACATCCCTTAATCCTTCCCCACAACAGCAAATCTGGAACGCATCTCGACATGAATATCGAAAATCTTTATAAATTTAGGTAAATATATTGCATAGAGTTGAAAACATTGTGGCAAAATGGAAAATTGTTCATAATGAGCAATTTCTCCCTTTTCCACAATGTTTTCAAAAGTCGTCTGCTGCAAAGCTGACAAAAAGCGTTTGAATGTGAGAAAGGGATAACGAATGCATTTTAATGAAACACATTTGAAACCTCTGTGGAAAAAGTAGACATGGTTATTATAAACATGTTCTTATTTTCCCACAATGTATTAAAATAATCTGTTACAAACAATACATTGTTTATTGAAAGTGCTACAACGAAGCTAATATCTAAAAACAAACATGACAACAAAAAATAATGAAATAACACAACTATTTTACAATCATTTTATTCAGAATATATGTAATAAATTTGTAGAAAAAAATAAATGTTTCATAATTGTATGTACAGATGATTACGGTATGCGAGTTTGTTCCAACTAATAACACTATAAATGACATTAAATTATAGTGTTTGTTCATTCCGCTTTGAAAACTGTGCTAGAAAGTTCCTAGGAATGCAATGTGAAAAGACACACTTTGGGATGGCTAGTGAATGAACAAATTAGCTACACTCTAGCAAAACCAAACATTTGCATCCAGTGTAGATATATGTCAGCATGTGATGTCTGTACATGTCAATGTAGGGTTGGAATAATAGTCACAGTACCATTTTAATTATAAGCTTTAGACAAACAATTTTACTATGGAGAACATAAATGTGCAGGCAAACCTTGATCTGTATTTGTCTAACCCCTTTCCCACATTTACATAGAGACACTTTTGACATATATCTTGCAGACTTTTGAGAACGTTGTGGCAAAAGGAGAATTTGGTCGTTTAAGCAATTTCTCTTCTTGCCACAATGTCATTAGTTTAACTTTATTCAATTTATTATACTTTCAGTTTTGAAGATTTCATATATATTGCCTGCATGGTTTTATTTTCTTCTGTTGCCAAGATGTTGAATGTGGGCAAGGTTTAAAAAGCCATTGCTTGGTTTTCCCAGAGCACATGTGGCCTATAAAGTCCATGTCAAAAAAGGTACAAGATGGCAATTCTGATTATTAACGGTTCAGATCACCCTCAAACTGATCACAATCTACACAAGTGGGCAGAAGCCTCTTACAAGCTTGTGTCAGGTTTTTTTTAAAACTTATTTATTTTACATCGATTGTGAAACAAGCCTTTGGCTTATATTAATTACTCTCGATGTCTGCTTCCTGGAGACTTAACCAGTACTCGCGCCGTTTGTGTTCAAAATCCCAATCACGCTTATCACGGGACTCGAACCAGGGACCTTTGATATGAGACGCCAATGCTCTACCTCTGCACCACTGTCTTATTGTGTCAGTAATATATGAGCAGGCAAGAGTCTCGATCAAACTGAGTGGATGCCTAGACTGATCCAGTCAAAGGTCAGCTTGTCCTTCTTCCCATGGATGGGCATGTATTATATACTATGCGTGGTGTGTAAAGGTCCTTTCCTAATGTATAAACGCCTGTTTGACTAAGATGAGTGTGATACAAAAACGGGAAAATAACTTCCTGTTGCTTAAATCTTTCCCTCATGCATAGCAGGATTGATGCATCTGTAGTGAAAGACTTTCGAAAAAATTGTGGGAAAAGGAGAACTTGCTCATGATGAGCAAGTTCTCATTTTGCCAGAATTTTTTACACTAAGAGATTTTCTATTTTTGCCTGTATGATTTCAGTTGTTTGCTGCCACTTTATTGTATGAAGGAAAGGGTGAATCCTTTTATCGATATAATTCTTAGTTTTGTACATCTGCTCTGAAACATCTGGTGAAACATCTAGAAAACTGAGGATAATCTAGATTCACTGTAGAGAAGAAAACACTGTGGAAAAAGGGGGAAATCACTTGTTTTTGAGCATTTCTAGTTCATCCATATTCTTTCATTATTGTCAACTCCTGAGGGGACTAAATTCACCTTTATCAGAGAAAGGGTTCATCTTCTGCCGGATATTAAATATGGGATTTCAAATATAGAACAAACAGACAACATGAAAAGACACATAACAACATATAGATTGCACTTAAAAGGAATTAAATAGTTTGAGATTCAAGTGCTTCAGTATAAAATATTTTAAGTGTTTCTATGCAACTTATAAAAGAGATATTAAATCAAGTTTTTAACAGGAAAATTACCACATAGACAATTTTATTGTGACATCTTTTATGACTTACAATAAAATTCCTGCTGCCTAAATTTGATTGGTATGAAATTATGAACCCTTCCTCTGACAATGGGAACTCTTAAAAATATGTTTGGAAAGGGGAATTTTCTTAATGAGCAATTTATTCATTTCGCACAGTACTTTCATCTCTAAACACAAATCCAATGGTTGAGAGATTGACCAATCAAACCACTTATACAACATACATGTATATAATATAACTAAATAAGGAACATCCTCCAATCATTTCTCACATGCAGATGATGTTTGATGCATCTGCAGCAGATTCATTGTTAACACATTTTGACAAAAGGAGAAATTACTCATAATGAGTCATTTTTAGCAATTTCTCCTTTGTCATAATGTTTTGAACTCTACTTGATATTACAATCATTTATAGAAATTTACAAAAAAAAGATTTTCTTTCGATTGTGCATGGCTAAAGGGTTTAACCCAAAACAAGATGACAATATCATCACATCGTTCACTTGACATTTGTTAACCCTTTCCCACTTGCAGACACAATGTGAAGCATCTGCAGTACACAACTCTTAATATTGTAGCAAAAAGATTTCAAATCTATTCATTCATTTCACTTTCTTTTTTAGGGATTTTCAATATCTTTGTCACAATCATATATAGGTCTCTGTCACAATGTTTCAAAGTTGTATGTGGGAAAAGGCTTGAGTTTACAACCAGGATGAAGTCCCTTCTACTTCACTTCAACAACTTTTACTTTTGTTCTTCCTAACTTGAAACTGTATAAATGATGTGGAAAAATGCCAAATTTAGTTGACTTTTTGATTTAGAATAAGAAAAGTTTAACATATTACCAATCATACTACCTTCAATCAGCTTTACCAGTTAACATTCCTTTCATTTATATTGAAAGAAACATTTAGAGGAAACATCCTTGACTAACATTGTAGCATTTCAGTTTCTCTCCCTCAAAATGTGTTTTCCAGTCAGTGACACATACAAATTGACACATTGATTGATATATAAATAATTGAATGTAAATATATAATCTATATACTAAATAAAGATGGAATTCTGTTTTATGGAATGTGACATTGATACGGATTTCTATTTTAGTTAACCCTTTCCCTCATCTAGACGCTTTTTGACGCCTCAGCAGCAGACAGCTTTTTGAAAACATAGTGACAAAAGAAGAAATTGCACAAAATGTGCAACTGCTCCTTTTGCCACAATGTTTTCTACTATCCATTCAATTATAGAGATTTTTCTATGTTTTGACAAAATATGCAGAATTATTTGTATGAGGGAAAGGGTTAAGGAATGTGTAACTGATATGAACTACTCAATCTGTAAGTATATCATCATGTGAATAAAGAAAAAGATTATCACAATTAACTATTTCCCTCATACATCATATCTGCAGCAGGCGACTAGAAATATGTAGGCTTGCAAAATTTGTTAGAAAAAGAGAAAATTCTGGCTGTGAATAAGTTTCTCACAATATTTTCATTTCCTTGTGAGTATTCCCAGTACAGGAATAGCTTCACTCTTTCCCTTTACCCATTATTCTGACGAATATGCAGCAAACTCAATTTGAAAACATTGTTGTAAAAGGAGAAATTGTATATTCATATGAAGAGATTTTACATATTTTTGCCAATACATGTACCTTATCAAAAACGTCTGTTGCAAACTTGTTGTATGTGGGAAAGGGTTATCTTTAGACCTTGCACATTCAACGTAGAAATGTACTTAAGATGTAGTACATTCATCAACGTAGAATGTACTTAAACTTTTGCACTTCCTTGTACAATTTGTTTTCTGTTCAGTTTCATTTTGAACTTTATCCTCCCAAGACTTTCCCTGATGTCTGTTTATTTGGACTCTTCTGCATTTGAAATTGTTATCCCTTTCCCAGATATGAGCTGTCATGCGAGAAAACCAACACTGGCATCTGCGTAATATATCAATCAGATCAGCCTACGCTGTCTGCGCAGACTGATCTGGGCCAACACATTCGGTTTTAAGGGGATAGAGGTATAGAGTAATGATTCCTGAAACAGAAAATCCACAGGAGGGGAAAGGTCCTGCACAGCATTCTTAGGTAGATCAGGGTCCACGCTGACTCCACAATGTTGGTTTTCTCGTGAGACAGCTCATATAAACCTGTTTTGACACATCTGATGCAGACAACATTGGAAAACAGTTTAACAAAAGAAGAAGTTGCTCATTATTAGATGAATACAAACATTGCGGTAAGGTCAGTTTACATAGAGAAATGTAGTGAAATGACCTTTTCCATATTCATATTCAATTGACAGTTGAATTAACACTGACAATAACTACTCTACCCTTTCCCACATACAAACAAATCTGCAGAAGACGACTTTGAAAGCATAGTGACAAAAAAACAGAAAAATCTCCATAAAAGATAGCTTAATTGTTGAATAAAGTTGAAAATATTGTGGCCAAAGGTGGAATTGCTCATCATCTGCAATTTCCCCTTTGGCCACATTGTTTCTAAAAGTCTTCTGTTGCTATTGCATTAAAATGCGTCTGCAGATGGGAGAGGGTTAATTACTAATAACATGAAAGAATATAAATTCTGTAACGAGTTTACAGGTTCTGTTCTGTTCAGGTTCAAATTGTGAGCTTGTGATATCATGCAATTGATTGATTCGGGTTTAATGTCGATTTTTCATGAAATTGGATACAGACAAACTAATAAACACAAAAAATATGCACCAAAAATAAAAGTTAAAAAAAAGAGAAGAAAATTGGACAGTTAACAAATTAAGAAAAATCACGCTGGCAAGCTAATGGTTATATGTAAAGAAAACAAAAGAAAAAGACTAGCAATAATACAAAAGCAACAATTACAGTTTGTTATTTGTGAGTTGATCCATGCTCAATAAATACAAAATCCAGAACTAAATCAAGACTAGGATATGAAACGAAAACAAATTATTCAATACAAATGCAAAAGAAGATGACTATTTAAACCAACTCCCTGATGATGATACAACTTGACACTTTATCAGAAGGTAACTTTTGAAAATACTGTGAGAAAATGAGAAATTGCTCAACTGATCATAATGAACATTTTTCTCCTTTTGTCATTATGTTTTTAACTTTATTCTACTTCCATTGTATAAAGATTCTCCATATTTTTTGCCTATTTGTTTTTGAAGTTGTCGGCTGCACATTTGTTGTATGTGGGAAGGTTTAAGCCATACCCACATTCAGCAAATCTGCAGCAAATGACTAAAGTAGCACATTGTTGAAAAAATTACTCCTTTTGCCAAAATGTTTTAAAAAGTTGGGTGCTGTAAAGACACACAATAAATTGTCTGAATGTTGGAAAGGGATATGCAGCTGGAAACTGTTTTTTCCCATATTCTTAACAGAAATTACTATTTGTATAAATCTTTCTGCCTAAAATATCTGACCCACAAACAACATAACATTTGATCTGAAAATGAAAACATACAGGCATCAAAAAGTTTTTTATGAGATTGTAAGAAGGAGAAGAAGAAAGTAAATTATTGAATCTGGCAAGCTAGAGATTACATCATGATAACAGTTAAGACTAGTCATAGGTAAGTTATGTGTATACTAATAAATCAAATACATGTATATATATATTGGTATAAAAATTGAAATAAAGATAACTAACAATTATGGCATTCATATTCATTTGGACTAGGAAGAGACAGAATATTTTATCTCCTATATGAACCTGTCTGTGCGCAAATGTACAAGTTGTCTTTTGTGAACAGTGTAGATCCAGATCAGCCTGTGCATCTACATTCTCTGATCAAGATCTTCACTGTTCCCATATAGCAAACAATGAACAAAAGCCTGTTAGAAGCCTCTGTCAACTATTGTAGATTCTGATGAGTCTGAGCATATTCTATTATGTACAGACTGATCTGAACCCATACTTTTCAGAACTCCTAACTTGTACCTATTGGCACTTACAGCCTCATATAAAGGACATACCCGATTTAGGCTCATTAAAATGAATTCTGCAACAGATTTTTCTTCAAAACAAAAGGAAATATTTCTTACAAGCAATTGGTCTCTTTTGCAAAGGAGCTCTGCATCAAACCATTTACCCTTTCCCACATAAATCAACTTTGCAGCAGACGACTTTGAAAACATATCCGAATTTGTAGAATAATTGTATCTGGAAAATTGTTGACCTTTCCAACATACTGATGCTATCTGATACCTCTAAGACAGACAACTTTTGAAAACATTGTGGCAAAAGCTGAAATTGCTCATGATGAGTAATTTCACCTTTAGCCTCAATATTTTCAATTCTTTTCAATGATTAAACTTTCGTTTATAGACATATTTCTGACTACATGTACATGTATATGTTTTCAAAGTAGTCTGATGCAGATTTGTTATGGATGGGAAAGGTTTAATTATCCTACCAGCCAAACATGTTATGCGTTTGCGTGATGTTATTCTAAGGGTCTTCTGCTTTGGAATCATCATCTTGAATATTGTAGTAGATATATTGGATGCAGAGCTGAAAAACACTGTGCGAAAAGAAGAAATTGCTAATCATGAGAAATTTCTCCTTTGCCCACAATGTTTTATTTAGTTGTCTATTGCAGAAGCTGTCAGCAGTCAATCATATGTATCAGGTGAAGGGTCAAGGCGAGACATTTAAATATTAATATGGCACTATCTGAATGAAATCACAGCCTAATAAAATATAGCTCAAGTCCTGTTTCACAAATAATTGACAACAAAGTGATTAACTAAAGATAAGTGTAATTTTCAATGATATTTCAGTTAAATCAGGATGACCAATTGTGTGTTTGCTGGCTTTCGCCCACTTGTACTACATACATACATTGATTCCTGGCTACTGGCGACCTTCCCTTGCAGATGATTTTGAGCCATTTGAGCCCTTAGGTCACAATGACTTTTGGCCATTATCAGAAAGAATGAGCATGGGTTTCAAACCCAAGACTCCTCAATTGATATTGCTCATAGTTACAGACTCAACTCAACTTGGCCTTAAACGCTTTAGAATCAATTTCGTTCTCAACTCATGAACATACTTCTTTCCACAATAGCTAAGACCAACACTCTTGTTGAACGAGAAGTGCACATCCAATACTTCTAAACAGTAACAGAAAGATCAATACTTGACCACAGACGTGTGAAAACATCACATCAATCAGACAACTGCACTCGAAGTTAATTAGTTACATGTACGTTTGTATGACAAGTCTCGTCATATATATGCACAACCAGCCTACAAACACTCAGAAAGGAAAAATGTCAACCTATTTTCAAGTCTTGTTGACCAAATGATGTATGAATGTATTCAGTCTACTAATATTCACAATATCTGTGTGTACGTTTTTGTAGCAATGGTGTCAAAAATTTGCAAAAATCAGGGATAGAGAATAAGTTACGGTATAATTAAGTAAAAATCACTGGATTTCATTGTAAAAAATGACAAGAACACATCAGAGACACTGAGAAAAGGTAAACAATTAAATAAGATGTGAGTGATATTTCTTACAGACAACTATGTTTCTTCATCAAAACCTACTTATCCTTAAAATTCTCAAACAGTGCACTGAGTAAAGCCCTGTTTACTATCATAAGATGTGCATACCACCGTGTCAATGGTATTTCCAGTTCTTCCTGGCTTTCTTTCACCAGTACACCTAACACCCTTCTTTCCAGGTAACTAGATACCTACCCACATCTGTGATTGATTGATTGGGGTTTAACGCTGTTTTCAATCGTTTTTCAGTCATATATCGGCGGCCTGTTCACCTACTCATGTTTCCTGGTTTTCTCAAACCAGTACTCCACACAACATACCTTCAAAGAAACTGGCTGTTTTTCCACATAGACTGTTAAACCATTTGTGGAAAGTGAATGACGCTTGTCACAGTGACTACTGTCAAACAGCGGAACGAAGGTTTGCTGAGCTGGGATTCAAATTGACAATCCCTGGATTAACCCCCATCACTACCAGGACTACACTAAGGAGCCCATTGATGAAAGCCCTCATAATTATCCACAGATAAATCACAGTCTTCAGACGAAAAACTAAATTGCAGATAGCACTGAAGAAACTTTCACTTATTTGTAAGTTAGAGCATCCTTTTCTTATTAAACCCTTTCCCCCCTATTACACGGATCTGCCCGCAGACGACTTCTGAAAACATTGTTACAAAAGGAGAAATTGCTCAAATCTAGCAATTTCTCCTTTTGCCTCAATGTTTTAAACTTTTTCCAGAAATTATACCTACAATTATAGAGATTCTCTGTGTTATTTAGTAGACATATTTAAAGTGGTCTGCTGCAGATTTGCTGTATGTGGGAAAGGGTTAAAGTATTTTAAAATATAATGGAATTCAACAAAGCAACAGTAAAACACAGTGAAATATGCAAAAAGTGCAAACATTGTATGTATGTGAGATTACATAATGTGTAAAAACAAAATCAAAGATCTACAAATATGCGTAAGTTTTCTGAACTATAAAATAAATGTACATGCAATATATATATATATACAGAATAATGTAAAAAAGACCGGATTAATCCATTATCAAAACAGCTTATGTAATATGTATAGAACAATCAATTTTTGTAATACATGTATAAGATGTTACAATTGTATGCTACAAAAGTTGCGGATTTTCTTATCCCTTCTGTTATCAAACATTAAATTCAATTTTTGAATTTGAGTGATGGATTTCTGAAGACAAATTGCAAATACAATGTTAGACAACCTATCAGACTTTTTTACTTTGTTATAATAAAACTCACAGCTACATGTAATGCAGTGAAAAGCAATCAAATAAGAGCGCCGCACACAAATGCCAACGCTTGTCTGCTCTTTTCTAAGTTGAAAAAGGGGCATTACTGAATAATTATTTAAGCCAGGGTTATGAACCTTGGAATAAAAATATGCATTCTTCCTAAGAACATGTCTACCAAGTTTTATTTGGAAATGTTGAACAGATTTTAAGTTATAAGGTAAGTTTAAAGTTTTGTGCGACGCCAAGGGTTACAATCACAATAACCTGACTTTTTTTCTTCGAAAAACGGACAAGCTAAAAATTGGATGGAATTAAACGAAGGCAGTGTGATATTAATAATTCAGTCCATACCTTAAAAGCATTAGCCTGTTGGTTTTATTGCATAGTGAACAGAGGACCAGTCTTAATCATATTGCTTAACCCTTTCCCACATACAACCGTTTGAAGCAGACAAACTTTGAAAATGTCTGAACAAAATTATGGAAAATCTCTATAAATGAAAGTATAAAGTTGAAAACATTGTAGCAAAAGGGGAAATTGTTCATGATGAATTTCTTCTTTTGCTACAATGTTTTCGAAAGTAACCTGCTGCAGATTGGTCTGTTTAGTGTGAAAGGAATATTTACATATTTAGCATGACTGGAATGTGTGTTATTTGTTATTTTTGATGATTACACCAGCAACAAAGTAGTTAATAAACACATCAGGACGGTGAGAGCACAACCCGTAAAAGTGACTGCTGAGCCGGCATAATGGTAGATATATATAACTTCAGATGTTGACGGATCCCACTGTATCTGAGCAACGCGACCCTCTGAAAATAAAGATACAAAATACATGTGAGGCAGGCATCTCAGGATAAATAGTGTCCAGCTGAGCTCCTGTGACTCTGTCAGTAGCGATGAAGGCTGTAAATCCAGGGCCTGTGAGTTCAAACCCCCAGCTCGGCCAAACATTCTTTTCAACGATTAATTAAAGTCAATATTTGTCTTCCACCAATCGGCTCACAGTGCACTCGCTGTATACATCTTTTTATTGTGGGTTTTGAGCCATTTTCAACATTATGTCAGGTGACAGAAAACTTATTTATGATCCCTGAGTTAACAAATGATTGTGTGGCCTTGTCCAAGGGAGGGCACTCTACCATAATCACCAATATTAGGGATCTGCATACATTTAAAAGAGATACAAATGTAATTTATGACCAAAAGATCAGAATTGCAGCCCAAGAGCATCATATTTTGTCTTGGTGAGACGATTCTTTCGAGTACCCACAACAAAGGGTTTAAGTTTCAAATAAGGATTTTAAAACCTGAAATATATCTAGAGCTCTGTATATCAATTTCCTCGAATGTTTTCAAAGCAGATGCCTTTAAAAAGACAGGTTAAAATAAAAAGATTTCTAATATCTTACTCATATAAGAGAACATGGACTCTGGAGAGCTCTTTTTCCCGTCCCCACCGAGGCTGTATCCAAGTACCCGGAGATGATACATTGTATTGGGCTGTATCCCTTGTAAAAAGCCTTCTGTTTCCTTCTCGCAATCCACACTCAATGCTTGCCTAATGTCCTCCGTGTCACGCCAGTACACTATCTGAAATGTATCAAGAAATTATAAGCTGTCTAGTAGAAAGAGAAGACATTCCCGTTCAACTTAATTGATTTAACCCATTACTTCACATTGACGACATTTGACGCTGCTGTTTTAGACAACTTTTGAAAACATTGCAATAAAAGTTGAAATTGCTCAAAAGGGAGCAATTTCAACTTAAATTGCAATATTTTCAACTCCTTAACTTTCTCCTACAAGCAGACACACAATTTTGCCAGGGAACTTGCTACCTTACCACATGCACATGATGCACAACAACCTTTGTCAATATTTGGAAAGAATGAACAGCAAAAGCTGTGGTGCAAACTCAGGACCCCTGAATTGATTTCCCATATGGGTTCTGACTGAGCTATTACAGTTTGACCATTTTATATGAAAATGTCTGAGACAAAAATAATAATGTTCATAAGATATTTCTTAAATTTGACTTAGTTTTTGACTGGACATGACCCAGTTTTGAACTTGGCCTAGACATCACTATGACAAACATTCTGACAAAGTTTCAATATGCTCAAGCCAAAAATGTGGCTTCCAGAGTGTTAACAAGATTTCTTATATGAAAACGTCTGAGACAAAAATAATAACAAGAGGGCCCTGGATCGCTCACCTGAATGTTCACAAGATATTCCTTAAATCTGACCAAGTGACCTAGTTTCGAACCTGTCCAAGATTTGAAGGAGATGAATGTTCTGACAAACTTTCATGGTGATTGGATGCAAAATGTAGTCTGTAGAGTGTAGAGGGTAAACGTTGACAACACTTGACGGACGACGCACAACGGACGGACGCCGGACAAAATGTGATCCCAATAGCTCACATTGCACTTCGTGCACAGGTGAGCTAAAAATAAAAAAAATATTAAATTTTTTATTTTTATAAAGGGATTGAAAAAATTAAAGAACAAAATGTGTTTGTGAAACACTGATGCCCCCGACAAGGTTAAAGTTTTCATTTTTGCCACAGACAGAGGGACAGACAGGCCAAAAACTATATGCCCACCCCACCGAATTGGTGATTCCGGGTGCAAAAAAATGTGAAAACAAGCAATTTCAAGCAAGTACTTCTTTTCTTACAATGTTTTAAAAGTTGTCTGGTGGCATCAAACTTTGCCATTCTCAGCAAGAGTATTAAACATAATAAACTTATAATGGCTTAAGAAGTTACCTTGTATCCTAACAAAGGCTCTTCAAAGATCCCTGTGCTGAGTCCCCTAAATCTGACACGAACAGAAAATTCTTCATGCGGAAAAACCGTGATATGAACTGGGTAGCTAAGTGGGGCTGAAATATGGATAATAAAATATTGACTACCTAAAACAAATCTGCTATTGAAAACTTTAAAACCGTATTATAGGCAAAACTAAGAAAATCTCTTTAAATCAAAGTTTAACTATGGTTATCCCTAAATGTGATAAATACCACACATGTTTGTTGAAGAAGGTGTTTAATATAATTCCAACCCAAATCACACACACACAGGAATTATGAAAACCTTGAGGCAAGTTAGGGAGAAAACGCTCGTCCTAGGCAATTTCTACTTTGGCCACATTGTATTCACATTTAATCAATTGATTGATTGTTTGGTGTTTTAGGCTGCTTTCAAGAATTGTTCAGTTATATCACAGCTTTACCTGGTAGGCAAGTCAGATGTAATCAATCTCGCAACCCTGAGCGCCAAGGAGGGCAGCCATTACAACCATTGTTTAAGTCTTTGATATGACCCAGCCGGGAATCGAATCCATGACCTCCCACTGCACCACGGAGGTGGTAACGCATTAACTCTTTCCCCTCATATAGATGCTTTCTGACAACACAGTGACAAAAGAAGAAATTGCACAAAACGTGCAATTTCTCCTTTTGACACAATGTTTTCCACTTTTTGTCAT
>JAUELF010159391.1:2778-24926 GCA_031471495.1 Clinocardium nuttallii | reverse complement strand
ATCATATAGTCAACAACGCTATTTCCACTGTTAGCAAAGCAGGTGAAGTTACCAGTTGTATCATTACAAAGTCTGACATTCATGATGTGGATGTCATATGTACAACATAGTTCTGATAATGATAGGCCATATTTATTTTTTGTTTTTTTGGCCTCGAGAGCATCTATTTAAATCAAACACATCAGAAGGATAATCAGCATTAAACTAAGATATTAAAGCAGTATATCTTAAGCGAAATCGCGTTATTTTTCAACACATGTACCAAGTTTCTCTTTACGCAGCAGTTATGATATGCAACACCTTTAAACGCTTACAAAACATATCAATGAAGACTTTATCCGAAGTGCTCAATGCAACATTTTGTAATCGCATTTTGTCCGTCGCCCGTCGTCGGTCGTTTCTATTTGCTTGGGGCATCATTTTGCACCCACTTTTCTTGAAAGTTTATCAGAACATTTATCTCTGTCATTTCTAGGCCATATTCGAAACTGCGTCATGTGGGGCCACACACTTGGTCAGTAGGCCAAATTTAAGGAGAATCTTGTCAACACTCCGAAAGCCACATTGCTTTGCTTGACCCAATGAAACTTTGTCATAATGTTTGTCTTAGTATATCTAGTCCACTTTCGAATGAATATCAGTTCAAAAACTAGGTCACTGGGTCATATATATGGAACATCTTGTTAACACTCTAGAGGCCTAATTTGAATCTTGAGCATATCGAAATTTTAGCAGAAAGATTGTCTTGATGATATCTAGGCCGAGTTCGAATATGGGTAATTTCCAGTCAGAAACTAGGTCACTATGCCAAAGTAAAGGCAACTCTGGTTAACACGCTGACAAACTTATTTTGAGGTTGCAGTACCAAACATATCGCCTAAATGTTTTGAGACATATCTATTACATTAAACAGATGCCATTAGTGCAAAGAAATCAATAGTTCTGCCTACGTCACCTAGTTTTATAGTGAACACATTTCTATTTAAAAAATAATAGGTCGCCATTTTCCTCCATCCTTTATTTAAATAAATCACGTTTTTACTTACTAAGGTATTTCTATAATTCCAACGTGTTGACTCGTTTTACACAACCAGCATTGATAACTCATGATATGTTAGTTGAGGTTGAAGTGGTTTGCTTGTCATGAACGATAAGGCAATATTTCAATAAAACATAATACCGATCACGTCACAAGAGCTTTACATTATTATATAAAAGTTATTTTTACCTATTTCGAATTATACGATTTCACAGGTGTACGTATATATGCGTGCATCGTTTACTTGAATAGCCATCTTCTATATCATACATAATTGAAAAGTACATGTATTATGAGTCATTGTTAAAGAAGTTACAGTGTTGCCTATGTAATATAAGTTATATAATATTAGTGTATCGATATAGTTTTACATAACTCAAGCATTGTATGTCCAACGCGTCTGCTACACACACATACAAATGTGGATATCACTTTTAGATATTCAGATGCATTTCTCACTGACAATATACAATGTTAGTAAACGGATATATATTATTTATTTTCTTAAATAAATCAAGCATGCGTCTGTGTTCTTGAACAGCGCAAAACAGCTGGTACATGAATCAAACACCGACGCTTGCATAGCTTGTGTGGTCATGTGACCCAACGGATCACATATATTCTGACTCTGGCTGGTCATAAACCTAGATGACAATCCGGGAGTATTCTTACAAAATAAATGTAACCCTTGTCACGCTAAATGCTATTATTTTCAAATATTATTATTAACCAGCGTGGGCTTCCACGAATATATATATATATCAAAGAAAACCTTACGCAAATTTATTTTGTTTTTAGTATAATTATCAAGGGAATATTAGTCGAAATATGTTAACTTTATTCATATAACATACATAGTGTTATCTGTTACAGTATTTAAACAAAACTATACAGGGATACCATATACATATACCTAACATGTCATGAAATATTCTAAATGCCATTATGAAACTTTCAACAAACAACTAGTACTTTCAATTTTAAAAGTACTTCTATAAATAGACCACGAGTCTAAAACTATAATATAATCCTTCCCTCATTGGGAAGATTTTCACTCATCTTATTTTTATTTTATTTTTTTCAAATTACACTGTGTTTTATCAATGTCTCCGTACTGAGGGTTATAGTACACAAGAAAAGATCGTACACACATATCTATGTTTTTTTCTATTACCCCAACCGAGGAAATTACGTCACACAATTTTGCCGTCTGCCCAAACTGCAGAATTCCTTAATATTGCAGTTTTAACACCCACACACTTATACACTTTGTTATCTTAATGATAGAGCCGTCCTTTTCCACTTTCATAAAACTCCATTTTAATAAAGACGGTGCGTTGAGCACATTAACAGTATCCTAGCAGACCCCTCTCTACTTACGCGTAATATCTGATTTATTTCTTTATAGATTTTATATAATATGATTTATCTTGTCGCACTGTTGTGTTCCTACTTATAATCAGGGTTTAAACTCCCATTTTACAGCAGATTTTATACCAAACTGGTAAGTGGAGGAAGCGTATATGTTTAATGAATATAAAAGACAATATGCCAGGAACCTACTAACTCAATACAGATATAACACTTCTTATGTGCATACATACCCTATATTTGATACAGAGGAGGCCAAAAAATCATATCGGAGAACAACAGGCAAATATAATCAAATAGCACAGTGTGAACGTTTGTATATAGTATTTTGATATGCACCTGATTAGGACCGTTGTTGTTGAACGGAAGATATTACTAATGTTGCAAACAAATTGTTTACCCATACTGTCCAAATAATCATCATTTGTTGTACAAAGTATTTCGACCCACCCTTTGTCCCTTTACGTCAATTGGGATACATGTATTATTACAACCTTATACAACGTTACGGGCGAAGGTCGGACTTTGATCTACTCAATGTGTGTTGGCAATTGATTGGCTTATCAACACACTTGGTCTGGCTCGGCTCTTGTCTTTCAATTAAGCGAGTATGACCAATTTACAAATAAAGGTCCACAATAACTCATTTACACATAAATAATGCTCAAATGTCTTATTAAACATGATGACAATGTACTTTTGATTTTCATCGATTCTTAAAAGAAAGCTTATCCTTAGGAAAATTTAAATTTCCGTTCGTTTACAGTGTACATGTATATCAATGGCATCTTTCACATGCAAACAGTCGTAATAATATCTATACTGATCACATATTACTTACACAAGCGTCTTAGAATATTCTGTTGAACTTTGTCTATTATGAGTAATTCGCCGTGGCCTAGAAAGCGTCAAGGAATTGAAACCAGGCGTCATGGATTCGATACCCTGGCGCGACGCAGTGGTTATGGCAGGACACACTTCCTAGCCAAGTACTGGTTTGTTTAAACAGGAATCATAGCTAACTGTAGCCGTGATATAACTGAAATAATGTTGAAAACCCTAACAAAACAATCACAATGTGTCTATTAATTGCAATGTCATAAGAACACAAACTACGCATAGAGAGGTAATTTCTATAAGGCAATCCACTATTTTTGTTCGTACCTGATGTAAACATCTCGTGGCTTTCCCATTTATTAAAGGGAGACACATTTAATCTAGTCTTAGCACTGACATTTCTGCGCGGAAACGCTTTTATGGAATATATCAGTATGCAACGCCTACGTTGAATGTCGACCAATACAAACCAAAAATATATTTACACAAAAGATTAGGTATTGATTATATTACAAGTGTGCATTACTTTCTATTCATTATATGTAGCAAGGGCTGTACATTTATTTTCCAATGCAACACTATGTCATAGTGAAAATTGTGTGTACTTTCCTCCCTGTTAGCAATTATGTATCCCAAAAGGTATAATTTTAGATACGGTAGCTCACTCGGTAGCGACGAGGGCTGTCAATCCAGGGGTTGTGCGTTCGAACACCGGGTAGGCCAACTTTCTCTCCGGCGTTTGGCAAACGTCAATGCGACATGCATCATTTGTCTTCCACCAATGAGCTGAGTCTACATGGAAAATCAGCCAGTTGGGTAGATTGTTATGTACTGGTGGGAGAAAACCAGGAAACACATGAATAGGTGATATGACTGAGAAATTGTTAAAAACGGCGTTAAACCCCAACTAATCAATTGTTTAAGATACATTTGGCGTCTGAGGTGACATCTTTGGGAGGTGCTACTTATACAATGTAATGTACATTTCTTAAATATTAAACAGGATGATATTGTCGTATAGTATGATATAACTAATTTGAAGACAAACCACTAACAAATATTAGAATAAACAACAACACAGTATAACTTATTGTACATTTAATCAAAACTAAATATGAACAAAATACAATACGAACTGCTTTATTAACAGTTCTTCCACAATTTGCCATAATTGTATGCAAGATTGTTCTCTAAACGTGTATCTATTTGGATCCTTTGTGCTGAGGAATATATTTTTCCACAAGTGTAATACATAATGTTACGGTTCATAAAACGGAAATATTTAGACACATATTATGACAATGAGTAAAACGGTCGCCATATAAGGAATCGACTTGTTATTTCAAAAATGAATATTTCATGATGATATAAATAACGGTCTTTTATTGTGACTTTTAACTATTTTAGTATCGAAAAAAGACTATTCAATGTTATCAATCGGACAATAGTTTAATCATGTAACAAGAGGTTTTTGAAAAGTTTGATAAATAAAAGGCAAACATTGCAAATTCCAATTCTTACTACAAACAAAAGATGGTTACATTAAGTCAACTGTATCTAAAGATATTGAATACATTATTTTTGTTTTCTATTTTTAGTAACAGTAACCTTGACCTCCAGAACACAATATCCGATTAAACATATTCATAATATGTTAAAGAACATTATGTTTTATATTGTTTGGAAAATATTTGAAATCAATGTAACACAAAATAAAGAAACTATATCAAACATCAACATCGACCAAAATACATCATAATTGATGTACATGTATTTTACCGCAAACGAATAGGCCTGCTCAGCATCATTATCATACAATTTGAAGAACGGTATTAGATGAACAAGTTTTCCAAGTTTCGATATGTTTTGTTTGTTTGGAGTTTAACGCTGCTTTCAACAGCGTTGGTCATATCACGGCGGTCAGTGCACCTACCCATGTTGTCCTGGCTTTCCCACACCAGTACTTACACAACATTCTTTCGAAGCCACTGACTAAGTTTAAAAGTAATAGGTTTGATAGTTTTAATTAATTTAAGTAACCGAAAAGCAGAACTTAACCAACTATGTCCTATTCTCAAAATCAACCAAAGTAAATCAAAATTTATGTAAGTGACCTAAACACAAAACTTAAACTAACACGACCACTTCTCAAAATAAACCAATATACATCAAAATTGAAATATTTTACCCCCAAAACAGTCCACACTCAGTAGCTTTAGCATACTATGCGAAAAAGGGTATTAAATCAACATGTGTTCCAAGTTTTAAACTATTAGGTTTGATAGTTTCCATGTAAGTGACCTAAACGCAAATCTTAATCAACTATGTCCAATTTTCAAAATCGACTAAAATACATCACAATTGATTGTTCCTGATAGTTTCCGTGTCAGTGACTTAAACGCAAAACTTAACAACGCCGCCAACGACGACGATCAAGTGACGACAATAGCTCGTCTTTTTTTAACAAAAAAATCAGACGTGCTAAAAATGGTAAAAACACCCTCCCCCATGGGTCTATAAGTAAGTAAGTAAGTAAGTAGATATAGTATCATAGTGACATGTGTATAACAAAACAAACGTATAACAAAATATAATAATGGGAAAACACCCTATTCCCATTGGCCACATATGTCACTGTTAAGAAAAAAAAAGAAGATATTTACACGGTGAGTACATTTCACTGTTCCACTTAATAAACACATATACATACATAAGTACACAGCACCTTGTCGCTCATATCGTCGGCACGTTTCCTAGTACAAGGAGGACAAAATACATACCAATCACGTGCCCGAATTCGATTGCATGACCCTAATTATTCTTATAATATATACCATAAGTGTTTGTTCACTGTTAACTGGATCCGTGTTTCATATAAAAGCTTCGTTTCGCACAGCGAGTTCCGTCCTTTGTGGAAAAGAACAGTAAAACAATTGCAAAACAAGACAAAAGTAATGAAAAATATCTTACAAATAACTTGTTGCATAACTGGAGTTCTTTACAGAAACCGAAAGGTAAAGAAAACACATCATACAGTATTTCAAATAAAGAACGAATGGACGAACGAAAGAACGTATGAATGAATATATAAATAAATGAATGAATGAATAAATGAATTGTACTGTGAATGTATTGTTATATTTACAACAAAATGTATCAATGTTAACAATAAGCATGTTAGTTTCTCATTGGCTATAATACATGGATCTCCATCTGAAGGAATATATTTGGACAGTTTTCTGACATGATTCGTCATTAAGTAACACAGCCTGTGCTCTGGTGATAATTGTTTAAAATCGTCTCTATCGATAATATTTCCAAATAGGTCAAATCGCAATCCCCCGAAAAAATCACAAACAATCTCAAAATGTGTTTCTGTCTCTAATCTTACAGTGACAGAATAAACAGGTACAAGATTGTACTTGTTAACCAATATATCGACATATCTCTATCCTTAACGGTAACATGTTGAACAGGTGTAGACCATTAAGCGATAAAATTATGTCTTATATTTTCCTCGGCTGAATCCATCCTAATAATAAGTTTATTTGTGTAATAATCTAATAAGCCGAACATTGTCAAAACGTTTTCAAATGACTACACCTGTTGCTCTCACACGTTATGAAGTCATGATAAGAAAAGGCATTTTATTAATCTTGTATCATCTATCTGCAGTAGTCTATTCCAAAATCTTATAATAGATAACCATTGTCTAAATATGATAGGAAGTCAACCAGTCTTTCGAATCAATGTTGTTACAGGTGCGAATCTATAAACACCTAGATACTACCTCATGCTCCTATTTTGAATATTGTCTATACATTTCAATGATTTAAATCCCGATGTGGATGACCCGTAATTGAGGATCGGAACTACACAGTTATATATAGTTTCTCATAGTATTTAAAACGCAACACTTTCATATTGTAAAATAAGATAATTCCGCCTGAAGCCCTCCCTGCACCTTTTGATATTGCATCACAATGTGCTAAATATCTCAAATGTTCATCAAAAATGACTCCAAGATACTTATATGAATTAACCATTTATAGCAGTGTCTGTCCAATAGTGAACTGAACTTCAGTTATACTGTGTCGCTGTGGACGGAAATGCATACGATTTCGAGGAATTTACCAGAACTCGCCATTTCTTACACCATTCTGTAAGTTTATTTATCATCGATTCGCATGTCTTTTTCGGAGAATTCCGTAAACACAATGTCATGTGCCTATAACAGTACTGATATACGAATTCCAATTTCACAGACAAGGGCGATTATGAAAATGGCAGATATTGTCACCCCTTGTTTTGCATCTTTCGTAAACTGAAATCAGTCTGGTTGTCTATCGTTTAGTCGTATGCATGATTCAGAACATGCATACACGGATTTTAATGAGTTGTACAGTTTGCCCTCTATCCCTTTCATAATTACTTTGTTTAATAACAGGTCTATATCGACACAGTCGAAGGCTTTTTTTTTTAAATATATGAATGCTGTTTAAACGTTCCATTGTATTGTATTAAGCTGTTTAATATAAATATATGACCTATTTTTCCCTAAAACCATTCTACTCGTCAGCTGTTACATTCCAAATGTTTCATAATCCGCTTATTCTAAATCGGACTGTAAAGTTTGCTTTCACACGGTAAAAGGCGTATTACTCGGTAATTCAATATTATAAATAGCAAATGGAAATATTTAGGGTTTTACCGATTCAGGTGAGTCAGCTCGAAACCAATTGTCTCACCTGAAATCAGCATTGTTTGCTTTTATTTACAAATGATTCCAACATTCCTATAACATACCAATTAAAGTAGCCCGATTTTGAATATAAAAGAGTCTACTTTTAGAAATTTATTGCTGAAAGAGTTTAAGTCTTTAACACCTGATTCTTATATCAGAGTAAACGTCAAATAAGCGTCCTTAAACTTAAGAGTAAACGTCAAATAAGCGTCCATAAACTTATATCAGAGTAAACGTCAAATAAGCGTCCATAAACTTAATCCAAACATATCACGCGTTAATATATTAATATCACTAGCAAATACAGTGGATTCTCCATATGGTTCAACATTGTCTCAAATGAAAATTCAGGCGCCGGTGAACGGATCTTAGTGAACACTACACTAATTTAAAGGTGGACATAATTGTGCAGTTTCTTTCGTTCGCTTCTCAATTGGTATACTTAAAGTCAGGTTTATCTCGTCACACTCGCGGCACTGACTGCCCAATCAACCCAAGTATTGATGGTGTTTGTTTGCGGAACACACCTTGTAAATATAAACGAAACGAAATCTAACATCAAATATGTTAAAATGATGTGCATGGATTCAGTCGGATAACGGATAATAAACCTAACTTTGATTCAGTCCGACGCTCGAGAACACATTAAAGAAGACATGCGAGCACCCAGCCTGAGTGACGGCCTCTTCTAGCGTGTCCCTCGGTAAATGCTTCGATAGGAAAAGCATCAACCTCCGCTTGAGATTTCTCTTGTCAGAGTTAGATGTGGAATGCGACAGCTCAAAGAAGACTTCATACGTTTGTATGTTCATGATACGATATTGATACAAGTAATCACAAAGCTCCATGGCGTCAAAATCGGCCTGTACCAGGTCTGCAAACAACTCTTGGATATGCTCTGCGAAATTCACAAAATGTGTACCTGTACATTCAGTACCTATGTTTACGTTATCAAGTCCATGATCGAGATCGTTGGTATTCGATACCGCAACACCATGATGGGTTCCACCTTGCTTACTGGCTGTGTGTCTTTTAGAATTGCGAGTCTTTGTACGTGCAAAATCACATGGCTTTTCACCTTTTGTGTCAAAATTAGAACCGAGTTTGCTGATGTCATATTTTACTGGAAAGACTTTTGTTTTCTCCATATTGAGGTTGTTGCAGTCGTCACCCAAACTGTTTTCATTAGCATATCCATGTTTCCTGTCTACGCCATTCGTCGGTCGGCTGATCAAGACATCTTTCTCCGAACCTTCTTCGTCGCTCTTTTCCTGAAATGATGTATCGTTATTGTTCTTCGTGTCTCCGTCCTTGTCCAGTGTAC
This sequence comes from Clinocardium nuttallii, assembly GCA_031471495.1. NCBI lineage: Eukaryota > Metazoa > Mollusca > Bivalvia > Cardiida > Cardiidae > Clinocardium > Clinocardium nuttallii. The sequence goes on along the minus strand of JAUELF010159391.1, from coordinate 15,611 downwards.
CATTTATAAAACGTGCTGTTGCTTCTCCTTCCTCGTCCGAGGACACGATTGTCGAGAGCGAGTCCTCATTGTCGCTTCTGTCTCCCGCCGTCACATAAACATGGCCGCTGTCTTTTCTAAAATGGCCCTTCTTAAAGGTATCTTCTGAACCATCTACTGACTTAGGATCGTTTCCACTTTTAAATTTGTCATCGGATTTTGCGTTGGTTAGGGCAGCTGTGAAAAAAGAATTATTTGTGTTATTTACTTAAGAAGTAGAAACTTGAATCAATATTAACATTGTCACAGCTAGTCGATGATCACGATCGGCCTGTGCTCGAGAATGTCTCTAAATGGCGAACAGGGCATAACCACGACTCTAAAGCCAAAGTTTGGATTACGGCATTGACATTGACATTCAATGTCAAAATCGTTGAAATGTTGACAAATGTCTAGGTTGAAACTGCAGTGAAGAAAACATCAGTGTATAAGTGGTTTCTACGCTTCGAGGAGGAAAAGGAAAAAAACCTCCAGGGATGTTATGCTGAGCAGTCATCCGAAATCGATAACGTCGTCAGGCATCCACGGCACAGTCCAGGTGGTGTCTATATATAACATACATACAGACTCGTTTAGACGCTATTTTCTAGAATCATTGCGTGAACAAAGTATGAAGTGTATGTTATTCAATGCAAGCACCGACTGAATGTTCTCATGGCAGTTATCATGAACGTCAAAATGTTTTGGTCCGGTATTTTATAAGTGGTGTTACCGTAGAAGGAACGATAACTCTATATGTACGCGAGTAATGAATCTGATAGTTTGCCATCAAATTGGTATTACACCGAACACTATCTAAATATAGATCCAGCAACATAACTGACATACTATAGCCCTGTTTCTTGTTTATTTTCGTAAATGAGGTGTTTGTTCCTAGATTGTCTTAAAATTGTTCTATAATTACCAATTGCTAAGTCGGCATTCACTGGAAGGCAAACCAAATCCTTCAAATGTGTGTTATCTATCTCTGTATTAAGGACTTTATGATAATCGACATGCCTTGAATCTACACAATCTTCTCCAAGCCCTCCAACGAGATTAATTAACTGTGTCGCCATCATCATCCACTACATGCCCTGAAAAACACAAACACAGGTATACACTTGTTATCTTCATGTTTCATTGATACGGTCTTGCTGTTTTAAATCGTTTAACACTTGACACATTGTACATCAGAGGCTTAAAGATGTTGCTTTGACTTGATTGCGAGTCGTGCACATCCATACATACTGTACTTATGCATATGGTGATGTGGATTTACAATGGTCGCAAATGCCATGCGGAGCCACTAAAATACTGTTTGCTGTGTGCACATCATACCTAGGTATTTAACAAGATCTCTAGGTAATGCAAGTTTTTAGTATTCGTAATACTGTATTCGATCTTGAAACCATATACTTGAAACCCTATGCTATGAGTACTCAAAATAATCGTGGTTTTGAAACAATTATTTTGAGTACCCACAACATTGGGTTTGGTTAGGTAATAAGAGAGATATAGTGGAAAAATAAGTTCACTCTTACACTTCACCTTGTTTCATCAACTTGGATGTTGACAAGTTCTTGGGTTTATATAAGGCAGTAAAATGAATGAATACATTTTTCGGACAACTTCATTAGACAATATATATAGATACCCCTACGGTCCATCGTGATTGCGCGCTTTAACTCGTTGTGTACACCAACATTGTATTATATCCTATTCATTCTGTACACTCTATACTTATATTATATTATGTTAAACGACAGGCTTGTTTAAGGCCACGTATAGGATGACAATAGTAACACTTGTTCTATTTAGGGTTAACTTATACGGGGGTGAAAACCTTTTACGTCCATTCCGGATTCCGATGTACTATTTATTGCTTATTGTTAATAATGGGATTTCCCGAAATATGAGATAGCTCCAGGCCTTTATTGACATCAATCATGACACAATTCTCCAAATAGCTCAAGGCCTTTATTGACGTCAATCATAACACAATTCTCCAAATAGCCCAAGGCCTTTATTGACGTCAATCATGACACAATTCTCCAAATAGCTCAAGGCCTTTATTGACGTCAATCATGACACAATTCTCAACCATGTTTACCTTTTACCCTAAGGTATGTTTCTTTACAAGTTTGAATAATGCTTTACGCTGCTTTCAACATCAGTTCAGTTATATCACGGTGTTTAATGGGAGGAAGCATTAGTTTTACCGGTATAATATTGCCAGATACCAGTTTCCACATGGTGATGCTATCCCGAATAGTTGATTGCCAATAAGGGAGTCATTGCTTGAATTCTACCAGTTTGAATTGTACCAGTTTGAATTGTATTGAGACTGATATATTTACAGTGCAGTATATCATTGCTTGTTGCACGAATAAGCCTATCGAATGTTTGCTCGCTCACAGAACTAGCGCTATGGATTTGACAAGAGACCCGGCGTCGAGCGCTCAATCCGGCTTGCGGTCACCATAGACGATAGAGAGACGTCTGTGATATCATATCTTACCACAAGTTAGTCATTCAGTTATCATTGTATCTTGCTGTCGTGATATACTTAAAATTCTTTTGATATCAGCAATAAATCATTATCCTTGTTTATTATAAGGTTGTAATCTGAATTGACCGGATTGTTCGGACATCTCCATTAGAACATAGATATAGATACGGTCCATCGTGCGTGTTCGTGTTTATCTCGTTTTGTACAGAAACATGTACTTATATACTTTACACTCTATACTTATATTATGCTTAACGCTTTAGATAGATAACCTATCATTACCCACAATCTAAACGATCATTCAAGCTTGCAGGTACATATGTGGAAAGTGTTCTACATGAGCGACCGGCTTTGAAATACAATTAATTTCGTCGAATGGTCATACCAAATACGTTCACAGTTGTACTACATTGCTTTCTCTCGTTGGTGTTCATGGTTGTGCGGTTGGTAAGCATTAATATTGACTCGATGGTGTCAGGATAATTGGACCAGGAGTACTGGTAACTTACCCCAGGAACGCCGTGCTCTAAATGTAACTGAAGAATTGTTGAAAGCGGCGAAAAACACCATATAAATAAACAGAAGGTACCGAATCTACCATGTCAGATATCCCTGGTTCTTTGTTAACCTTGTTTACCCAGGGATCATGAATAATTAAATTTAATTGCGCGCTAAATGACCTTAGCTGTCGATGCGCCATAAAACAATATACATTCATTCATTCTTGGTTAACCTATGATGTAGTCATAATTAAAGTCATAACGAAATTGAATGTTGTTTGTGCTGACGATGTATACATATCAATCTTAAATGTAAAGATTATGCAATCAGATGACCTTGATAATTTTGATATCTTTTACAAAAACAAAGGAGTACTGAACAATGTAGAATATAATTGGACATAACTGCCAAATAAATCATGTAAAATGTGATAAGCCGGAGTTGTTTAAGGCCACGTATAGGAGGATAAGGGTTCTGTTCTGTTCAGGGCTGGGTTATACAGAGTGTGAAAACCTTTGACGCCCATTCCGGATTCCGATGTACATGTTATTGCGTATTGTTACGAAAGGGTATTACCCGTAATATGAGGCCGCCCAATTGACGTCAATCGGCGAACCACGGCATGAAACAATACCCCTTTGTCCTTAGATATGCTTCTTTACAAGTTTAGATTGTGCTTTACGCTGCTTTCAATATCATTTTAGTTATATCACGAAGTTTCTTCGGAGGAAGTTCTAGTTCTAGCGATATAATCTTGCCGGATAACGGTGTGCCAATGGTGATGCTATTTCGAATAGCTTATAACCAATGAGAAGTCATTGCTACCTGTTTAAATTGTGAAGAGATATATTCAGAGTGCAGTATATCACTGCTTGTTGCATGAATAATCATATCGAATGTTTGCTCGTTCAAACAACTAGCGCTATCGATTTGACAAGAAGCCCGGCGTCGAGCGCTCAGTCCGGCTTGCGGTCACCATAGACGACATAGTGACGTCTTCCATAGCATATCTTACTACAATTTAGTAATTCAGATATCAGTGTATCCTGCTAACGGGATATGCATATACTTCTGTTAAAATCAGCGTTAAATCAAAAGGAATCAATTAAATAAAATAGTGCGTCGTTACATGAAGTATCAAAATTGATTAATAAAAAACACATTGCTTTGCATTAAATGAAATGAAATGATTAGCAAGAAGAGGTGTTGTAATGATTGGTGTGTACAAACTCGTCTATCCCTACTAAAGTGCATGTTTCATTTTAACATTCTGTTGCGGCACGGTATGTTTACGCGTGATAGAATTTCCCAGGGATTTATTAAATATATTAACCTACTTTAAAACACTTGACAGATATCATGTTGCAATAGGATATGCGACAATCTTGCCTGTGCATAATAAGTACAGTGGAGTTGAGATCGAGCATATGGAGGGCTTGGCGTGAAACAGTTGTAACTAAAATTGGTATTTTTTAACCAAGTTTAATCACCTCTCCATAAAATCTTTAAAAGCGTTATATCCTTTTTCTTGGTAAACAATGGAAATTTAGGTGTCATTGCTCGTTCTGAGCAATTGCATCTAAATTTGGATTGTTTACAAAGGGGTCAAAATTGCCCCTAAACTTGGGTTTTCAAAATAGGTTTTTATTAACAACTGTTTCACGCCAAGCCCTCGATATGCACTTTCGAATAATATATCGTTTATTTGGAACCACTTCCTGGAAAGAATCTATCTTGCGTAGCAGCAATCCAAGAGCATCATGAAAAACATGATGAAATGAATCCAATGTTTTCTTTATTGTTTGTGTGGAATTTAACACCGTTCTCGATATTATTTCAGATATAAAACGGGTGACACTAGAGCCATCTATGTGTTTCCTGCAAGGACACCATGCAATTTACTTGCATGGCAATTGGATACCTTGAGCCCTTCGATGGAAGACGAATTGCACCACTTATAATGACTTTTGTCGAACAAAGGAAAGAATGAGAGGCCGATCCGGGGTTCGAACCCACTTCTTTTATCGTTTCAGACGTTTTATTTGGTTGTTGGTTGTTCAAATGGGTTTTTTTTTAAATAAAGAATACATAAAAACAATCATGCACTTTAAAAGCCAATAAATGAGAATGTATTGGTCGATGATACATGTAAGATCCCCTCCTGTCCAAAATGCTCGACAGCTATGATTTTATAATATGTACGTAATCTTAACCCTTTTCAACATACAAATATGCAGCAGACAACTTTAAAAACATTTAGTTGAATTATTGAAAATCTCTTTAAATGACATGAGAAGTATTATTATATAAAAAACATAGTTGTTAAAGGAGAAATTTCCTCATTGCGATAAAGTTTCCTTTTTTGTTTTTGTTAATAATGTTGTCCGCAGTATTCTGCTGCATCACAAACGTGGGCAAGTGGGAAACGGGTAGGACACGTGGTACTGCATTTCATTTTTAGAAAAAGTTTGATATTAAAGATTGTTTTGGATTTGTAGATTGACGAAAGCTTTAACCCTTTCCCTCATATGACTTTGAACATATTTTGTCAAAACATAGAAAATCTCCATAATTGAATAGATAACCTATGACAAAAAGTGAAAAACATTGCGGCAAAAGGAGAAAGTGTACGTTTTGTGCAACTTCTTCTTTTGTCACTATGTTTTCAAAATGCAGTCTGCTGCAGAGGCGTCAGAAAGAGTCTATATGAGGTAAAGGGTTACATTCAGGCGGTTACACCAATGGGCTTAAATAGTGTTTGCGGGAAGACAGCCAGTTACATTGGATCGAATGTAACGTGGAGTACTGTTAAAAGATTGCTAGCTCTTCGCGTTCCTGATTCAACGAAAAACTGTTGAAATAAAAATAAACAACGTCATGCGACGTGAGAGATTGAGATACAGCAGGGACTATACACGGTCCCTGGATACAACCAGACCGTATTTGTTCGGTGTGACCCACTTCGATATTTTGCCATACAATGTAAAAAAAAACCACCATGATTTAAGTATCACGGTTGCTACGGTTAATAGGCATCACCTGTGAAATGTTTCAAACATTTTTTTTGCCGGTTTCATTCTATTGAAAAGAAAGATAATACGAGTAGCGAGGTCTATATAAAGCTACAAAGTAACCGCCCGTATAATGCGATGTAAGTACAATTAACTGTACACGGAAGTTTGGTAACGGTCCACAATAACAATAACATCCGTGAAGGTCGTCAAGTTACACCAAACAAAATCAAAATCCTTGTAAATCAAACAGCTGCAACAATCCGTGTAAATCAAACAGTTACAATCCCCCAATATTGTGATACATGCTAGGCTACGTAGAATACATGGTGAAGAATACCCTAAATCAGTAAAAAAGAGTTACCTCTAAGCTTTAAAATAATCAAAAGAAAATGGTTACCATATTTTTCGACCAAATCTCTACTTTCACTTTCGAACAAGGTCAACTACAACAAATAGTCTAATTAAACATTTCCAGTGCATTTCAAACATATATATACAATAAATTTTAAACTCAGTTTTACTATTCAATGCATTCTGGTGAAGGTATACTCCCGTTGAGACGATAACAAAGGTTCAGCCGTCTCGCGAGAAAACCAACATTATGGACTCTGTGTAAAGTGTCGACTTTGATCAGCCTAAGCATGCCGCGCTGGTTAACCCTGACAGACACGTTTCGCCTATTGTGGATGTTCTGTTTCAGGAATCATTACTCTATACCTCTTTCCTTCTGAGACGGAATGTGTCGGCCGGATCAGTCTGCGCGGATAGCGCAGGCTGATCTGGTCGATACATTACGCAGATGCCATAATGTTGGTTCTCTCGCGAGACGACTCATATAATATGGAAAAGTCAATGCAGTGTGATTGATGAATGATGCTGGAACATTGTGAAAACAAGAGAAGTTTGAGAACTTAAAGTTTTTATCCCAGTATTTTAAAACGTATCTGGTGCAGATGCGTCACCAGCGTGTCTTAACTATTATCACATACTTTAAAGCAATAGATTTGTTCAAACTATAATTTAAAGAGATTTTCCCAATATTCGCGATTTGAGCCCACCAGGAACGCACATGTTTTTACCGCCAGCGTGGTGTAGTGGTGGAGAGTCCGCCTGGGGTGATGGAGGTCACGGATTCGGGTCATACGACAGCTGTAATAATGTTCGCAATGGCTGCCTTCCTTGGCGTTGAGTTGTGGAGATGGCCTTACGATTGACCGGCTGGTGTCAGTACAAATGGAGCAGTAGTACTGGTATATTACCCAGGAAACGCCGTGATATAACTAAACAAATGTTAAAAGCGGCGCAAACCACCAAACAATCAATCAATCAACCATCTTGTCCCACGGAGGTTTTAAATTCACCTGCCATCTCTTTGTAAATAGCCTTTAACTACAAAATTCTAAATATAGCCCTATGAGCAGTCCCGTGATAACACCAACAGTGTGGACTCTACGTAAAGTATCGAACCGGGTCAGCCTAAGATTTTCTGTTTCAAGAATCATTACTCGGACTGCGCATGCTGATCTGGATCGATACATGACGCATGGACCATACTGTTGGTATTTTCGCGGGATGGCTCCTATGTCAAAAACACATCATGCCACAAGAAAATGTATCTAGATAGGCTTAACAATAGTTTATCTTGAAGGTTTAACCATTAAGTCAAATCAAAGCCCATCACAATGAAATGACTGAGTGGCCTTCGCACAAACTGATCACGATATATCCCATCGTGTCCAGATGTATCATGGTAACCGCTGTAAAACATGTATTACAGACTATATACGCATGTAATTCAATCGCAGATAGTTTTGTTTTGAAGGCCCAATCTGTGAACAATAAAAGCTATCAATTTACCGTGGTGAAATATGTTTTATTGAGACGATAAAAACCTCGGATACCTGAATAATGTTAAGGTAAATTTAAGTTAACACAGGTATCATACGACGCAATCGAAACGTGTATAACGTGTATATATGAGATGTAAACGTAAGGTTTCGGTTGAGGCTGGTACACCAAGGGGTGATGATTATGATTCATTGAGAGGTTATAAAGCAGCAATAAGCTCTTTTTGAAAATTGTATAAAAATAAATCCTTTAATTATCTACTGCAAATAAACACTGATATTGACACGGCATCTGATGTAGACAGTCCGTTGTTTTGAAGACTCATTTATTCTCAAAAGAAAACATTTCAGGTGAATGTCTCCATCGAAGTCAAGTTTAATGATGTTGTTGTTCGGGACCCTGAAAATATCTGCCATGAATAGGGTCGTCATTTTGCATCCCTTTACTCTGAGCATGAACGTTATGACAGTAGTCATTATGAGACCAATACTAGGCACGTCAGTCGATTAAAAGAATAGTCAATCATAACAGATGTGAACCACATTTGTCAAAAAGAAGTTTTAATCGCATTAGCATCGTTGAAAACAGCAAACATGTGCGGAAATGATAGTCTGTAATGGACATCTCCTCATTCATGGTGGACTTATGCTTAAGCATTATTTAACATTTCATTTTTGTATGATTTAATGTATTACTACAACCACTAATCTTAACAAGAGCTGTCCGCAAGATAGCATGCTCGACTATTTGATTCTATAGACAACATTTGTTACCGAGATAGTGGCTTGATAGCATAGAACTATAAATCAAGTTGAATAAGTGTTGTTTGAATAGCATCTGCTGTTTGTGAGAAAAAGCCTAGCATGCAAAACTTCAACCCAAAAGTGTAACTTCACAAAGGGCCATAATTTATAATAAATTCAGTCAGAAGTTACCTAAAATTTGATTGTTTGATACCTTTAAAGACTATATTGAAACTTAAAATCAATCCCTGAGTGGTTACTGATATATGTGCATGATCGTTTCATGTATGCACAACGTTAACTAAATTCAAAAAGTCAAACAAGGGCCATAGTGTGTACAAAATTCATACAAGAGTTATCTTACTTGACTGTCTGACACCACTGAAGCGTGACTGAAGTTTCAAGCCAATATCCTTAGTGGTTACTGTGATATATCCATGAAAGTACCTTGCATGCAACACTTTAACCAGAATTTCTGATTAAAAGAGGCCCAGAATATATATAATACGCTTGGAAGAGTTATCAGACTTGAATTTTTATTATATAAGTGTGATGGTAATGAAAGGTTGTATAACGTGTCAATGCAATACATCAAGTAGTTACTAGGATATGGACTCTTAATGTCGTTGCACGAACAACTTTGACCAGAATTTCTAAGTAGAAAAAGAGCCACAATTTGCATAATATGCTCGAAAGAGTTATTAAACTTGATTGTTATATAGGCGTGATGGTTGAGAGGAGTCCTATAAAGTTTCAATGCAATGCATAAAGTAATGACTAGGATATGGACTCTAAATGTCGTTGCACTTACAACTTTAACCTTAATTTAACCAGAAAAGGGCTATAACTTGCAGTAAATGCAGGTTAGAGGTATCTAACTTGATAATATAAATATGTTTGATGGTTGGGAAGTGTTATATTAAATTGCAATTAAATGCATCAACAAAATAAAGACTCTTAAAACTCATAAACTCTTAATGTAGTTGCACGCAAAACTTTAACCAGCATTTCTAAGTCCAAAAAGTTGCATAATTGTGTCAAAATCTGATATAGAGTATTGAAGTTTCAAAGCAAAAGCATCTGTTGTTTGATAGATAAAGCCTTGCATACAACACTGCAAAAGTTGCAATGCCGACGCACAAGTGACTGTAATAGCTCTCATAGTCTTCGCTATGCTAAAAAGGGGGCGATTTTAACTTTGTATTAAGGAGGAGGTAAACCGAAACATGAGGGATATTACCCTTTCCTCGTCTATTTTAAAGTTGTTTGAAAATGTGTTATTATGTCGTTTTAGACGACAATTAATAAACCGTTACACTCACTTCAGATGGGATTTCAACCAGGTAGCGCAGTCTTATGACATCGTTTGTTTTAAATGGGAGAGTAAGTTACTGTAAAGAAAAGGGTAGTAAATAGTGTGCATGCTTTTTAGATGCCCGTCTAGCTTTGATCATCTTATAGAACTGTCAATACACAGCAATTTAGGGTTTCATGTTGAAGGGTCAAGTGAGTGTGCTCCGTCATTTGAAAACGACATACCATTCTCTCTTTATCTAGTAAAGCTTTACAAAACATGATAATTGTTTGCTACCACTATTCATGTATGTGGCGGTAACAGTATAATGCTAGTAAGTGTGCCGCTGTTACATATCATGAGTCCAAACGGTCATATATATGTTGTTTCGGGCTTGGTCTGTTGGGTTTGATGAAAGAGGAGTGTGTGTATTTAGGTTTAATCTGTAGCAAATACTCAAATTCTACTACGTCTGTAAAATACATACATGTAGAACGTTACGTTGTACATTTTTGAGATTAATTAAGGAGGGTTGATTAAATTCTTTGACCAGTTATATAATTTACAAATATACAATTATCCTGGGAGCTCTTTATGGATATGAGTTAACACAGTCGCTCACTAGGCGGGACAGCCTGACTTTAGAACGATCACATCGGTTATATCTGAAACAAATACAGGGATTACATATTAGATCCAGGACGGATGCTGTCCACGGCTTATACGTGCGTTACCGATTCAAGCTGAAATTAAAAAGAGAAAACTGACCTTGTTTTGTCAACTGTGTCGCTTAAAGAGGGGCTGTGCAACAAAACGTTTTTTTTAATTTGCGTCTATTTTCATCTTTAAACGGTTATTGAGATATTCGTTTTATTTCAGACGTTTTCAATCTGCAACGCAAATATGACTTGTTTTATGTTTAGCAATATTATGTTTTACATGGCAAATTACCAACAAAGTGTATTTGAAAAAGGTAAATAAAGGACTAAAATATCAAGTTATTTTATTAACAAATGGAATGAGGAAACTACTGTTCCGGAAGATGGGCTATATAGACAATACAGCAGCAGTTCTCTGTGAATCCTGTATATAATTCAGCTAAATACGACCACAGCAGACTCTCTGTCTGCTTGTCTGTGACTCAGATGATAGTCTTTCTATCTTCTACAGACTCGACGTGTCCTAGGTGGGATATTGCTGACATAGCATGTTGTATAACAGAGCATAGTTCGGATAATTGTATCCGTGTGCAGACTTGTTAGCTCCGCTTTGAAGAATATATATGTATTAATCAAGAATTCGACATAACTGTGTATGAGTTTATTAACTCTAATGGAGAGGGATATGTTCGAGCAGTATTAGATATGGACCCAAATTTAGAACGTCTTCTACAAGAAAACATTGCCATGTTTTATAATTCGGTTGCATTTTTTATTGTGCTCAGGAATATATAAGCTTTCTCTTGTCAATCAATGCTGTGATTCGATTAATTCCAAGCATTGACTTGCACATATCAGACCTTGTTCTAATATTAAATCCATTTATATTTTTTATAATAAAATGTTTGCAAACTAGCCTTTTGCATTTCTTCCAATTATATTATCTGATCTCATTCCCCAAATGTGGGTATATTCGAAGTTGTGTTCATATTGTTTACTAAATTGTCAAAGTTTTCGTCTTTAAGAATAGCTAGGTTTTTTAAATGAAAAAAATCTTCGCTCGAAATAGTATGGGTTTTCTGTCCTGCACATGGACCAACATACCTTTAGACTCCTCCTTCTCACCTCGTTTAATTGTTGACAAACACTTGCTTACATTTCTACAAAGCACTTTGATCGTTAACTCAATATAATTTCATGCTAGGATACATAACCCGATTCAAGTCATTTAACATGGTTCGAATCGATAGGGGTTCGAATCGTTTAATCTTTTTTTATTTTTAGCGTAACAAACTCACAGAATGCATTATATCATAAACAACAATTGGTATTAATCATGAAAGGGACAGTTCAACTTTCTTTTAATATCACTATGAGACTAGGCAGGACTAGGAAAAGGATAAAACTATACAAACCTACGCACATAAAGAAGCGCAACAGATTGAAAGAGCGAAAAGTAAAGGTATGGTCCGGCAGCTAACTGACATCTAAAAGATTTTAAAATTTATAAACATCAAGGCCAGTATGAGCCGTCTCGCGAGAAAACCAACATTGTGGTATCTGCGTAAAAGCATCGACCCGGATCAGCATAAGCATGCCGCGCAAGCTTACCCGCATTGACACTTTTCGCCTCTTGTGGATTTTCTGTTTCAGGAATCATTACTCTATACATCTATTCCCCTGAGAGGGAATGTGTCGGCCGGATCAGTCTACGCGGATAGCGCAGACTCATCTGGACGATACATTACGCAAATGCCATAATGTTGGTGTTCTCGCGAGACAGCTCATACATGGAAAAGTCAATGCAGTGTGATTGGTGGATGATGCTGGAACAGTGTGGCAACGAGAAGAGGTTTGAGTACTTAAAGCTTTTATCCCAGTATTTCAAATGGTATCTGGTGTAGATGTGTCATCAGCGTGTCTTAACTGTTAGCATATACAGGCGCTTTCTGACGCCTTTGAAGCAGTAGATTTGTTCAAACTATAATTTAAAGAGATTTTCCAAGTCTTCGCGATTTGAACCCAACAGGAACGCACATGTTTTTACCACCACCGTGGTGTAGTGGTGGATAGTCCGCCTCGGGTGAGGGAGGTCACGGGTTCGGGTCATACGACAGCTGTAATAATGGACGCAATGACTGCCTTCCTTGGCGTTGAGTTGTTGAGTTGGCCTTACGATTGACCGGCTGGTGTCAGTACAAATGGAGCAGTAGTACTGGTATATTACCCAGGAAACGCCGTGAT
>JAUELF010159280.1:0-14822 GCA_031471495.1 Clinocardium nuttallii | reverse complement strand
AAGGACAAAATGTGGTCCCATTTTACTGAAATCAGGTTTCAAGGTTAGAAATTGGAGTTAACCCTTTTCCCACTTGCAGACGCAACAGCAGCAGATGAATTTTGTGGCCAAAGGTGAAATGCTTATGATGAGCAATTTCACCTTTGGCCACAATGTTTTCAACTTCATTTAACAATTAAGCTTTCTTTTATGGAGATTTTTCAGGTTTTTGTCGCCATGGATTCAAATAGTCGTCTGCTGCAGAGACATCAGAAAATGTTTGTATGAGGGAAAGGATTAATAATGAATGATCAGAAGTACTATGTGCTAAATTGGAGCGTTTTGATTGGTCACCTCTGAGAATAAATCATAATTTGACCAATCAGATGACAGAGCATGAGTTTGAAGGAATTGAGTTGTGGCCAGGAGAAATAAATAACTTGTTTTGGAATGCAAACAACATCAGAAAGGAAAACAACCCTTTCCCACATACAAAAAAAATCTGCAGCAGTTGAAGTTAGATAAACATTCAGTCAAAAGTATCCCATACTCTCTATGAATGAATTGATTGATTCGAGTTTAATGCTGTTTTCAACATTTTTGCAGTCATATCACAATGGCAAGTTCACCTACTAATGTGTTTCCTGGCTTTTCCACACGAGTAATCCACAAAACATACTTTCCAAGCAATTGGCTGCATTACCACATAGACTCTAATAGCCCATTGGTTGAAGACGAATGATAGTGGCAATGACTCACTCACTCAGTTGTCATTTTGTCAAACGTCGGAAAGAATGTTGGCTAAGCTGGGGTTTGAACTCACAACCCCTGGATTGACAGTCCATGTCACTACTGACTGAGCTACCAAGACTCAGCTCTCTATAAATGAAAGAACAATTATCAAATAAATTTGAAAAACTGTTTTAAAAGGATTTTTTTTTTAATTTTGAACAATTTGTCATTTTGTCAGGATGTTTTAAAATCGCCGGCTGCAGTTGTTAGAAACCGTCTGTACGTTGGGCAGTACAACTATTATAACTTACCATCCTCATCCTCCATGTTTTCAATTGGTGCCGTAAAGATTCTGTTTGCGACTCGAACTCTTCCAGGCTGATAATGGGGGCCATCTACCTTACCATCTTTGCATAGTTTGGCCACAATCTGTGTGGGCTTCAGGGGATCTCTCCATCCATTGTATCCCAGTCTGAAAAGTATAAAGCTTAACTTTTTCCCACATACAAAAAATCTGCAGCAGACGACTTACATAAAATATTGAGAAATATAACTATTGAATAGACCTGATATCTTTGTGAAAAAATTAGAAATAGCTTAATTATAATAAGAAAATTCTCCTTTTATCTCAATGATTTTAGAAGCCAAATAAGATAATATTTGTGAACAAGAAACCACTGAAGACGCTAAGGCCGGATTGTCGGCAATTTGACCTTGAAAATCAACAAAACAAGGTCAAGGTCAAAGTAACCATAGAAATCAAGAGAACATGTTACTGGTTACCTTCAGGCAAATATTCAAGTTTGTAATTTCAGTGCTGAGATTTTGCCTTAACCTGAAACTTTAACCAAAACGTTGACGGACAGACAGACAGACGGACATTGCCAATCTATGGACCGGAGTTGCTAGAGCAATCCAGCCAAACACATTAGTTATTTAAGATAAAGGTTGTGTCATTACAAGAGAGCCAAGTGAACATTTCCAAAAAATTATTTGGAAATTTGCCAGATAATTTTAGAAGAAGATTTTAAAAGATTTCACTACAACCATATATAAGGCAAAATAGCCCCACCTTTTTTTTGACCAATCAACATAGCTTTAAGGAATCTCATTTCTACAAAATTATTTGAAAATCGGCCAACCAGTGAGAAGAAGAATTATAAAGCTTGTTTGGTTTGGTTGCCATGGATACAAGAATTCTTCATGCATTCAAAAAATTGAAGGAATCTGGAGAATACATTCAGATTGCTGTGAAGCTTCATCTCAATTGACACACTGGTTACTGAGGAAGAGATGTTGACTGAAGCATGATGGACTTAGCAGCATAAGCAAAAAGGGACGATCCCGAAAAGAAAGTACAGTTAAGTCGCCAATAACAGATCTTCCCCAATAGCGGATCGATTTTATTTTTGTAACCTCTCACAAGAAATACAGAACGAGCTATTTTAAAACTGTTAACATCAGAATGTAGTGCCTTCATCTACGTGTCGAAAAAGGAAAAAAAGTTATTCAAATCGAAAGTAAATAAAATCTATCTCACCGGAAAGCTTGACGAGTCTCCTAATGAGCGCGCGAAAAGCCTCGTTCTGAAACCCGCTGTCAGAATTTAGCGAAAGCTGCAGAAAATACGGCTGTATAAAAAGTTGTAAACTATACGAGAATTTTGAGAATAGTTCATCGGTAAACTGCAAAAAAAATATATATCCATAGAAGTAAGTATTTTACATTTTATTTGGTTGAAATCAATTTGATGTGAAGTCGCCAATAGCGAATAGCTGAACCGTGAAGATGACAATAATTGGGGGGTCATCTCAAAACTGTTTTCAACTGTCAAACTGCGAATTTTCATGCATTGCGTTTGTTTTTATGGTTGCACAAATGTATTTGCAGGCATTAGGATTGAATAAGCGAAAATTATATGAAATAATAGATGTGAGATTCGTTGTTTTTCTCTGTATATTGTAATTCATCTGGATTGGTCATAAAAATATTTTTTATTTTGCATATATATGCTTTAAGGCAAACTGAACTGATTTGAACATTTTGTTCATTCTGACATTGTATATTTCAATAAATAAATAAATACATAAATAGCGAAAATAGGATCTATATTAATATAAGTAAATAAATGTAGAGATTATAATAAATAAACAAATATATATATATTTAAATAAATATAGTATGAGACGATTCTAAATATTGTTTCTAAGTAATGTGTGACTTATTATACACCTCCCAAATAAGGTGGGTTTTTTTTGGGGGGGGTATATTTGAATCACCCTGTCCGCCTGTCTGTCCGTCCGTCCATCCGCCTGTCTGTTCATATGAAACTTTACACAGTTGCAGTTCACAACCTGATGATGTGCATGAAGTAAGATTATACCTGTCCGTCCGTCTGTCCGTGTCAGTCTGTTAAGCGCGGGAAGGGGGTATCCTTTCGTGAGTTCACTCACAGTTCTAGTTGGAATTAAGTGTTAGATGTTTATAATTAAAGGTAATGGGTCCCAAGAGAAGAAGGCCAGCCAAAGATCATACTAGTACTTGTAGTCCATCACAGAAGAAGGCAAAGTCAATAAGTGAGAAGTACAGGGGTAAACGGATGAGCCCAAACAAAAGGGACAAGGTGAAGAAAGCTCTTTACAGTGTGAGTAAAAATGTTTCTTTGAAACAAGCTGCAAGAGAAAATGACCTCTCCTATTCCT
The DNA here is from genome assembly GCA_031471495.1 of Clinocardium nuttallii. Taxonomy (NCBI): domain Eukaryota; kingdom Metazoa; phylum Mollusca; class Bivalvia; order Cardiida; family Cardiidae; genus Clinocardium; species Clinocardium nuttallii. The sequence continues at coordinate 11,409 of JAUELF010159280.1, read as the reverse complement.
TTCTGTACAGGAGGTGGAAAGGCGAAGTGGACTTATTTAAAATGAAGGGTCCACAGACAATTTTTAATGAAGAGGAAGAGGAGGCTATGGCCAAGTGGCTTCAAGAAATGGCACAGCGTGGAATGGGCCTCCGAATGTGTGAATTTTTAGATTTTGTTGAAACAGTGGTAAAAAGGGAGAAACGTAATGTTCCATTCAAAAATGGTAGACCCGGAAAGAAATGGTATTATGCTTTCATGGGAAGGAATTCTCATATCATATGTAGCAGAACAGAAACACCACTAGAACTGAAAAGGTCGAAAGTTACCAAGGAGAAAACAGATGAGTGGTATCGTAAATTTAGAGAGTTCTTAGAAAGCAAAGAGCTGTTGGACAAACCTGCAAACATTTGGAATGCAGATGAAACAGGGTTTACCATGGGATATAATAAATCAAAAGTAATAGGACCTTCAAGAAAAGACATCACAGTACCAAATATTGGCGGTGGAAAGCAACGTCTCACAGTCATGTTTTGTTGTAGTGCTGCTGGCCAAATGATGCCACCCTACCTAGTTTACCCTGAGCCTAAACCAAGGGGGTATAACCCATTAAATGGTTGCATTGATGGATCAGACATTGCCTATACACCAAAGGGATGGATGGACACAGTCACTTTTTCCAAGTTTATTGACCATTTTCATAAATATGCTGGGCAACAAAGGCCTGTGGTTCTGTTATTTGACAGTGTTAGTAGCCATGTTAATCATGATGTGTTTATGAAGGCTATATCTAAAGGTATAGAACTGTACAGAATAGTACCAAATGCTACACATCTCATGCAGCCATTAGATAAAGGGGTATTTGGGCCACTTAAAGCCAGATGGCATCTGACAGCAAGAAAACATATGAGAGAGAATCCAGGTAAAACTATAGGGAAAGACAACTTTGCTGAAAAACTAACAGAAACTTACTGGCAGTTTTACAAACCATTAACCATTATAAATGCTTTCAGGTCATCAGGTATATATCCTGTTGACAGCAGTGCTATAAGTAGAGATATGTTAAAGCCATCTTTAACTTTTACAGAAAAAGATCCAGAAAATACCCCAGATAAACAAGATTACACAGAGGAGCAGACAAAGGCTATGGGAGCTCTTGAAGCTCTAGAAGAGACATTAAGTACACCTGCCCGACAAAGATACAGAACACGACTAGAAGATGGCTATGACTTAGAAGGTCAGTCACCCTGTTTTGATGTTTACAGGAAACTGCGCAAGAAGGCTAACCCCTCAGAAGAAAGGGCAGAAACCAGTACAAGAGCAGGACTAGAAATGTTAGCTGATGTGGCAATGGCACAACACACCGAGTCGCAGTCTGGACCTTCATATATCAGTAGTGGAACAGCCATGTCGCCTGTGTTGGCCGAATCTTTGGTTTTTCCTAAGGCACCTGAAAACAAAAAACCAATTAGGAAGACACTTGTAAATACACTCCCTGACAATCTCACATCAAGTGAATGTATAAGGCAAATGTCTTTGAAACAGCTGGAAAAAATAAGACATTTTGCAGAGCAAGAAAAGAAAAAGAAAATACAGTTCTTGAAGAAAAGAAGTAAATCAAACAAAGTGGCAAAAGTGAAGGGGAAAAAAGGGAAAGGTCCGATGCCAGGAAGTAAAAGGGGAAAGGCACCGTCAAAGAAGGTTGGCAAGAAAAGTCAAGAACAGATGAGTAAAAAAGTTGATGAAGAGAACGATAATGCATCTTGTATTGCATGTAACATTACCTGGAAAGAAGACTTAGAACTAGGACTGATGCGTACCTGGATCCAGTGTGATATTTGTAATTCATGGGTGCATGCAGAATGCTTAACAAATGAAGTAGAAGAGAATGAAATATTCTCATGTCCTGAATGTGCAAAATAGTGTGTAAAAAGGAATGTGCTACATGTGTTTTAATTTTCATCATTTCAAATATCACGTTATTGTAATCATGGTTATAAAAATCCTTTTATTGTTCATGAAAAAAATGTTAATTAATGATATTTCATAGTGTCAATATCTATCAGAATTTATGATATAATCTTACTTCATAATTTCATAACTTTATAGTCACGTGTTCTTTGGATTAAAAGCAAATATAATAAATGTGTTTGCTTTTTTAAGCAGGAAGCCATATTGAATCTACTGCTTATAGTAAAATTTCAAAGTTAAAATAATATCTTTAGTATTAACCCTTTCCCTCATACAACATTTCTGCAACAGACGATTTTGAGATGTTTTTTTATCAACAAATAGAAAATCTCTACAATTTATTATTAAATGGATAACCATATGAATAAAAGTCGAAAAGATTGTGGTGAAAGGAGAAAATGCATGTTTTGTGCATTTTCTTCTTTTCTCACTATGTTTTCAAAAATCTGTTTGCTGCAGAGGCGTCAGAAAGCGTCTATATGAGAAAAGGGTTTTAACAGCAAAGTCATGCTGGTTTAGGTTTACCTTTAAAGCTTTCTAATACCACTTTTTTCTGATTTATTATAGTCTACTGGAAAAAGTGACAGCCTTGACAATGAACAACAAAGTGGTTCAAATTCACAGTCTGGAGGAACAGACAGTGCTTCTATTTCACAGAGTGCTTCATTTCCACAGTCTGAAGGAACAGACAAACATTCAATGACACTTGCTAATGCTGTAATAAAAGGCTACCATGCATTTCAAATAAAACCTCCTGTAAACCCAGTAAATTTAACTGTAGACAGAGAATATACAAATATCCATGATGAAAATGCATGTTTGGTCTGGTTGCCACCACTTGATCAGTTTCCAAAAAACATGCATTATGAGTATACAGATACTAAAAGACAATTAAAACTTGAAGATATCGCTGGACTACCAGTTGGACGTGTACCAAGACCTTTAGCTGGTTACTTTAGAACGGTACTTGACGAAGGAGGGCATGTATATGCTCAAATTACTGGTGAACCTGTTCCCAGTTTCCCACCCTGGCCTGCTCCAAGTGTAGAAGGTGGTGGTGTTGTCCTTCCATGCAATTATATAATTGTGTTACCTGACAGTTCTCTTCTCAAAAAACATTATGATGGTCTTTTAGGGCTTATCAGATCGATACCTGAAGGTTCAGTGCTTTGTTTATCAATTTAACCATTTTCCTCATATAAACGATTTCTGACAGCGACAGCAGCAGACAGCCTTTTGAAAACATAGTGACAAAAGAAGTAATTGCACATAACGTGAAATTTCTGCTTTTGTCACAATGTTTTCTACTTTAAGTCATAGTGTATCCATTCAATTATAGATATGTTCTATCTTTTGACAAAATATATGTTCAATTGGCAGAATTGTCGTATCAGGAAGGGTCGAGATGGTTGATATGTAAAGAAAGGCTTCACAGCATCATATTCCAAATTGTGTTTTTACATTGATTTCATAAACCTATTATTTCTTCTTTTTTATTTAGTTTCCCTGTGTTTATGTACTCAACAGAGTGATTTCACTATTGCAAGGTTGCACAAAATTAAAAAAGATAATTCATATGTTGTTTTTGTGTTTTGAAAGGGCCCCTAGTCACGTGATCCTCTAATGGGGAACATGTTCCGGTATTGGAGAAAATGGCTACGTAAACAAAACATGTTACACGTGATGATGTAAAGCTCATTCCTTTAAATAAAGTATGTGTTTGAAAGAGCTGTTAATAAACTTTGTAACCCACAAAACGTTTAACACTTCTGAGCTTTGAACAAACGACAATCCAATGTAAAATGCTTAGCGATCCGTTATTGGCGACTTCACTGTAGTCAACATATTAGATGATTTCAAATCCTTTAAGTTCTATTGTATTATATTTTGTCATCTTATGAAAAACCAATAAAATGGTTTTGAGTATTTATGAACGCCTGCAACATATTGACACAACAAATAGTGATGGTCGTTATTATTTGACTTAAAAAAACCAGATATATCATTGTGTCAAAAGTAACAGACAAACATATTTATGCTAATTCATTATTGACCAATAATCTTGAAAGAAGCTATTAATTCACAATAAATTCATCATTTTTATTCAAAGAAAACTGTTGAAAATGAAATTAGTTTAAAAACTTTTTGGAGGTATTTAAGTATCATAGATATATGCCTGTTACTATTTGACATATTTATTATATAAATTTATGGTAGACATTTATTAATATTATTGACAAGAGAGAAAGTGTATATAACATGCTGATTGATAATATATCAATGTGAATGTAAGTTTTAGAATAAATTTATAAGTTAAAGTTTCAAATTTATGTTAAGACACTGAACTTTCATTCCAGCGTTTACGAAGAAAACCATGTGTGTTTCAAGAGCCAGAGCCATCGACATCACTTACTGCGGCAGAGAGAGCATTTAAGTATGTTGATTTACAATATAAAAAGCATGCTTACCAACCTTTTCTCATTCTCAAGGGGGAGTTTCATGGTCTCAAAGTCGGAGATTGGGGTTTGAAGGGGGAGATTTTCAGCGCGATGAATTTAACAGTAGAAATTTTCATGACAAAACGGAATTTAGATAACTATGAAGTATGCAAGAGACAATACTTTCAATATTTATAGGAAAAGAATAAAATAGACTCATTTTGAGAATGTTTTCTATTTAACAGAATATTTTCAACTGTATTTAAGTATTATTTTGGCATGTTTTCAAATTCATGCATTGTTATTAAAAAACCACATTTAAATTAGACGTACATTTGAATGAAAAACTGGGTACCAATGGAATCTTTGTAATCTAATTGACACAGGGATAAATCATTGCTTGGGAATACTGGTGTGAGAAAACCAGGAAATGCATGAGTAGGTGAACTGGCCGCCGTGATATAACTGAGAAATTGTTAAAAACAGCGTTAAACCCCAATCAATCAGCTTTTGATATTGTTTATAATATGACAATGTGTTATGTTTGACAAAGGTGTTAATTAATTTAACCCTTTACAACATACAACAAATCTACAGCAACCGACTGACTTTTCAAAGATCTTAAGAGCTTAAAACATAGAAAATCTCCTAAATTTATTAATTAATTAATGCAAACATAAGTACTGTTCACAACAAGTTTTTGTTGTGTAATGTTTTCAAACGTTGTCTGCTGATGAGGCATCAGAAAGCCTCTATTATATGAGGGAAAGGGTTATAGTTTTCAATTAAAACTATCTGACTAACCTCCTGGACATTACTTAGAAGGAAAGTTTGCAAGTTTTACCAGAAAGGTGAACTTTAAAAAAATTATATTATTATATAAAATGTCTACATATTTTGCTTCAAAATTTTAACAGCTACAGACAGAAACTGAAGAAAGACCCCAAAAGAAACGTTGAATATAAAGAAAAGGAGAGAGAAAGAAAGAAACTACAAAGAAAGGAACGGACTAGGGATCAGATATTGAGAGACAATTGAAAATCTAAAGAAAGGCAAAAGAGGTATACATTTAAATAGTTTCTAAAGCTCAATGTTGTGGTCACCTTTATACATTAATATTTTAAAAACACTTCAAGATCTATACATATGAAAGTTATTCGAAAAATAACCTATATCTATATAGGTAGATCTATGCTTCCAGTATAAAACGTGCAAAAAACTCATTTTGAGCATGTTTATTTTATTCACTACCAATCAATCAGCTCAGTAGGTAGCGACGCAGGCTGTCAATCCAGGGGTTGTGAGTTCAAATCCCGGCTCGGCCAACTTTCTTTCCGACGATTGACAAAAGTCAATACGACATGCGTCATTCGTCTTCCACCAATGGGCTAAGTCTATGTGGAAAAGCAGCCAATTGCTTGGAAAGATGGTTGTGTGTAGTACTGGTGTTCGAAAACCAGAAAATGCATGAGTAGGTGAACTGGCCGCCGTGATATAACTGAGAAATTGTTAAAAACGGTGTTAAACCCCAATCAATCAATCAGTTTAACCTTTTCCCTCATACAACAAATCTGCAGCAGACGACAGTGCAAACAGGTAAAAATCTTTATTTAGATATGAATATATGAGAGATTATTAACTAGATTAACATTGTGACAAAAGGAGAAATTGCTCATAACCCTTTCTCTCATTTTGACGCCTCTTCAGCAGACAACTTTTAAAAACATTGAGGCAATAGGATAAATTGCTCAAAACAAGCAACTTCTCCATTTACCACAATGTTTTCAACTCAATTAGATAATTATAAATTTATACTATCATCAATAGATAGAGAATTTTAATACTTTTGCCTTGAAGACTTCAAAGATCTTGCCTGCCGTGATTTTTAGCTCCACTGGCTGAAAGCCAGTCAGGCTTATGTCATGGCGAATTGTCCGTTGTGCTTGTGTGCGTTAACTTTTTGCTTCAAACGACTTCTCCTCCCTAACCACTTGGCCAATTCGAATGAAACTTCATAGGAAGCATCCTCTCAATGTCCTCTCCTAAATTCCTTCATTTTGTTAGATCCATGCAAAATTCTGGTTTCAATTGGCAACCGAAAGATTAAACTTGTTAAAACTTAAAAAATCTTCTCCTTGGGCTGATTTCAAATAATTTTGTGGGAATGTTCCTTGGATAACCCTCTATCAGATTCCTTTAAGGCATGTTGATTGGTAAAAAAAACCATGGCCACTGGGGGCGGGGCTATTTTGCCTTATATGGCTAAAGTGAAAACTTAAAAAAATATTTTTCTTGAAAGACCAATCAACATGGCTTAAAGGAATCGGATATAGAGTCACCACATTTCTACAAAATTATTTAATAATGGCCTGACTATCATCATCAGAATGTATCTGTATTTTAAACAAAATATTCTGGTTTAATCACTGACATTTCCAAGGTGATCCAAGTGTGCATTTACAAACATCCCTTTTGAAAATTCAATGAATTAACTTGTTTGTTATTATTTGAAGAAGAAAAATTTATGTATTCTCTATCTGGTAATATGAGTAGCATCTGCGTTTAGACAAATTTTTCGCACAGTGGTGTAGTGGTTGAGCGCCTACTTGGGGTGTGGTGTGAGAGGTTGTTGGTCAGGTTATGCATACCAAATACTTAAAAAATGGTAGTAATGGCTGCCCTGATGCGGGATTAGCATTACGAGTGACTGGCTGGTGTCAGGATAGTAGTAATGGTAACTTTTGAAGAATTATTATGACCCGAAAATATTATACAATCTGATCAAGACTGTCTTTCATTTGAATCTTTCGTCAGAAAAAAATAATTGCCAAGCAGGGGTTCAAACTGAGAACCCTGTTATTGATAGCCCTATTTATTACGGATTGAGCTATTATGCGGCTTGACTGAAATGCAGTCATTATGAAATGCAGTCATTAACAGTATTTTTACATTCAAATTATCCTGAACATTTGTATGAATTATAATTTGATATACATTAGGAAGAAGTCTATCCAAAGGCTATCCACTTTTGAAAACAATGTGAAACTATTGGATTAGTTTTACACGTTGATTTCAATTTGGTTAGAGATTGAAATATTTGTATTGCCTGCCTGTAAAACAAGAAGACACTACAGGAACACTGTTTTTAAAATAAAAAATATGAATATTCTTTATAAGTGAAAGAATCAGTATTGAATAGATTTGAAAATATTGCGGAAAAAGAATAAATTGCTCAGCTACAGATGCATCAAAAATGTTGTGGCAAAGGAGAAATCATTAATTAAACCCTTTCCCTCATATGACAATTCTGCAGCAGACAACTTTGAACATATTTTGTCAAAAAATAGAAAATCTCTATAATTGAACCTATGGCTAAAAGTGAAAAACATTGTGGCAAAAGTAGAAATTGCTCGTTCTGAGCAATTTCTTCTTTTGTCACTATGTTTTCAAAAAGCCGCCTGCTGTAGAGACGTCAGAAAGTGTCAGACTATATGAGGGAAAGGTTTAATAACCAGTACTACAGTTAAGTAAAAAACATGGTACATCAGTCTAAATGCTTTCACCGCATTCCTAAGTGCCAAGAAGTGAAGCCACTACTATCGTAGTGGAATGACCTGACCCAGGATCAAAATTCAAATGTAGGTGTCCATATTGAGTTTAACCCTTTCCCATATACAACAAATCTGCAGCAGACGACTTTTAAAACATCCAAACGAAAACCCGGAGAGGCTCTACAAATGTAGGTATTTATTACAAAAAAGAGTTGAAAATATTGTGGCAAAAGAAGAAATTGCTTGTTTTGAGCAATTTCTACTTTTGACACTATGTTTTTCAAAAGTCGTCTGCTGCTGAGGCATCAGACAGCGTCTATATGTGGCAAAGGGTTAAAGTAGATGATGATTAAAATCATATTATTAAATATCATTCCTAATCTGCCTCTAAATGTTCAAAGTATGGAAAGGTGACCATTTCCCTGACATGGACAACTTTTGATGTTTCGGCTTCATTGATTGATATTTGAAATGGTTTTACTCAACTTACAGAAAGCTGATAGTCCTTGGAGAAAAGTTTGATGCATTTTTCTGTCACTGGATCATTCTGTAAATAAAAACATGTAAATAAATATAGACAATCAATAATTCTGATAGATATATCTAGATCATTATTTTTGCTTCCCATATACATCAATCTGCGAAAGAAAACTTAGAAAAAATTCAGGCAAATGAAAAGTATGCAAGACCAAGATAAATGAAATATTATCATTAAACATATTTGAAAACGTTGTGGCCCAAGGAGAAAGTGCACATGATCAAGTTGTCTGTTGTAGAAAATTTACAAATTGGAAAGGGTACATCAAAATATTTTGAAAAAAAATGCCCATTGTGAACCATTCTCCTCAGTGTTAACCCCTTAACATACAACAAATCTACAGCAGATTATATTGAAATAATCTATAAATGAAAGCATCATTATTCAATAAGAGTTGAAAACATTGTGGTAAAAAGGGTAACGTTCATTATGAGAAAGTTCTGCTTTTATCACAGTGTTTTCCAGAGTTGACTTCTACAGAAGTATCAAATAACATCTTTATGTTGGAAAGCGAGGTTAACACTATATTCTCTTTTTAATAATAATTGTTGCGAATTTTCATGAATTAACAATAACATACCTTTTATTAATTTAAAAAGGGTATATCTAAGATTTGCCAAAACATATTAAATTATAATTAAAAAGATATTCCCAAAAGAAATGTGAATTATAGTTTAATTGTTTAATATCAATCTGAGCGACAGCTTTTTTGCATGGTGTAAAATGCCGCTTTTAACAATTATATTGTTATAATTACAGCGGCTTTTTTCCAGAAATTGGGAAGAGGCCTTAGCCTTTCATTTTGGGAAGAAAAAAAATTCCAATTAGGAAAAAAAAAAGTTTTTTCAATCATGAAGCCACCGAAGTTCGGCCCCAGTTACATAGGGCAAAAAAGCCCTGAATTATATTGTTACATCTGAACCATTTTTTCTAATACTAGCAAATCAGTTGCAATGCTATCTCCTCAATTCTGATCACCAAGGAGGAATCCGCTGTGGTCGAGTGGTTAGCGTCGGGGATTTCGAAACCGGGTGCCCCGGGTTTCGATCCCCAGTCGCAACACTACAGTCATGGTGGAGTGCCCTTGGGCAAGGGACATTTTCTAGCCAAGTACATGTACTGGTTTGTTTACCCAGGGATCATGAATAATTAAATTTAAATGCGCGCTAAATGACCTTAGATGTCAATGCGCCATAAAACAATATAGTCATTCATTCTGATCACCAAGGATGGAAAGCCATTACTATTATTTTTAAGGTCTGTGGTATGACGTTTCCGGGCATTGAACCCACAGTGTCTCAACAATCAGTCAGGCATTTTGTACCGTAGAATACTAAACTATAAAGTTACCCGTTTTTTTAAGTGACCTATCTTTTACCGATACAATGTCTTCTGTTAATATTCTTTTATTTAAGAAGGGACAGCCTTCACTTGGTTATGTAATTAATCTTTATCTCCTAATAATTGTATGGATTTTTCATTCTTTAGTTATCAGGTATCACTTGCTTAGCTTATATATAATTCACTTAGCTACCTGGGTTCGCAAGGAGAGGGGGGGTGATCAACATTCTTTTAGTTATATCACTGCCTTTCTTGGGGTTTTACCAGGACTACTGGTCAGTTTATCTTGACACTATACAGTCACTCACAATGCTTTCCACCAAACCCAAGGAGGGCAACCGTTACCATTTTTTAAGTTATTGGTATGACAAGGCTGGGGATCGAACCCGCGGCCTCTCCAAAAAAGAGAGCATTTACTAATTCCTGACAAACTAGACTGTATGTTTATATTTAGTGAAAAGTGAAAGTAAGAACTAAAGAAGGACATAATGAACCATACTTTTCCGTCCCCTTTAACTCGGTGGGTATTCTTGGAAAAATGTTCGAGAAAAGAGTGAATCTCTTCGTGCAGTACTTCATCTGTGATTTCCTGACTCATTATTCAGCCTTTAACCAGTGTCATGTGACATTGTGCGGGTCAGATCGTCTGCATAAAACAAATTTTGAGAGACGTTATCTCGGCCTCCACGAATCTACAACTTCCGTAAACAATGGAGAAGTTTGTATTGCGAACCCTGATTGGTTCAAATGAAAGAATTAACCAATCAAATGTAGTGTAAGGAGAACTCGAAGTCAAGTCGTTGTTGTTGTATTTTAACTTGCTTGTTTTGTACTTACAGCTTATTATGGAACTAATTCCAAATCGAAAAGGAACATTTTTATATATATATCATGTATAATTAGCATGTTTTTTTCATCACTTTTAAAAAATAATAAAAGCTGAAAGAGACTATGATCCAAAATACATTTGAAATATTTCATCAGTTTCTTAAATTACGAACAAACAAACACGCCAAATTTCTGAGAAGTTTTATGAACTTGGTGGAGTAAAAAGTTGATAAAAGTTGTTTTCTGTCCACTGTTGCAGTATGAGGCAAACACGAAGTTTACGTCAGGTGAAAAGGGTTGTTTGTGGAATGTCAGGGGGTGTCGACAGTGCCGTAACAGCTCTGCAATTGAAAAGAAAAGGTAGTTTTGCTCTAAAGCATATCTTCTCGTGTAATTTATTTTTATTTAGCCCATGGCATGACATCAGTACTTTCCATTTAAATTACATTTAATTTAAGTAATTATGTTTTGTTATTTTAAATTATACAGAAATAAATCTCGTTTTTGCCTATTTGGAAATATTTTCATGGTAAAAACAGCAATTGTCTGGTTGAAATGAAATGACATCATCTATCATGTGATCACTTTTCAGAGACATCGAAATACAGAGATTTCCAGCAACGCAAGATAGTGTCTTATCTGACAGGGTTTGTTGAAGTGTCTCGCTTATCGGCAACTCGTGACAAGCTATAATTGATCCATGATTAATAATTAGTTATGAATAACCACGGCCCCCCCCCCCCAAGGTCCGGGGAATAGCGGGG